>JACXGM010008515.1:0-28842 GCA_016801145.1 Umbra pygmaea | reverse complement strand
CTGTTGTTACACTATAGTTATGGTGCTAATGTTGTTATAGTATAGTTATGCTGCTACTGTTGTTACTGTATAGTTATGGTGCAACTCTTTTTACAGTATAGTTATGGTGATACTCTTAGTGTATAGTTATGGTGCTACTGTTGTTACTGTATACTTATGGTGCTAATTTTGTTACAGTATATTTATGTGGCTACTGTTAAAGTATAGTTATGCTTCTACTGTTACAGTATAGTTATGGTACTACAGTTGTTACTGTATTGTTATGGTGCTAATGTTGTTACAGTATAATTATGCTGCTACTGTTATGGTATCGTTATTGCGCTACTGTTTTTACAGTATAGTTATGGTACTACTGTTACTGAATAGTTATGGTGCTAATGTGGTTACAATATAGTTATGCTGCTACTGTTGTTACTGTATAGTTATGGTGCTACTCTTTTTATAGAATAGTTATGGTAATACAGTTGTTACTGTATACCTATGGTGCTAATGTTATTACAGTATAGTTATGCTGCTAATGTTACAGTATAGTTATGGTACTACTGTTGTTAAAGTATACTTATGGTGCTACTCTTTTTACTGTATAGTTATGGTACTACTGTTGTTAAGGTAAAGTTATTGTGATACTGTTGTTACAGATAGTTATGGTACTACTGCTGTTACGGTATAGTTATGGTACTAATATTTATGTGTACCTTCAGATCCCCCACCCGGTACAGCCAGACGAGGACTGGCCACCCCCTTGAGTCTGACCTCTCTCTAGGTTTCTTCCTATAGGTCCCACCTACTAGGGAGTTTTTCCTAGCCACTTTGCATCACTTGTGTTGCTTGCTCTTTGGGGTCTCAGGCCGGGTGTTTGTCAAAGCACTTTGTGACGACTGCTGTTGTTAAAAGGGATTCATAAATACATTTTAATGATTGATACTACTGTTGTTTCAGTATAGTTATGGTGATACTGATGTTACAGTATACTTATGGTACTACTGTTGTTACAGTATTTATTCATGCTGCTAATGTTGTTATAGTATTTATAGGTTTAGGGCCTTTAGTACTGCTATATTACCCACATTGTAGAGCATCATTAAGTGCAGTTTTAAAACGTGTCTCCTCATAAACTACACTATATGGGAGGGGGGGGCATCATGATGATGAACTCTTGGCCTAAAGGGCTCCTGAGGCTGTGTAAATTAGACACATCTCTCTAGTTATTCATGCTCCTACAGTGATGTATTGTAATATGGTACCGGGCATGCTAGACAGCTCTGATCTTTGTATACTTCTTAGCCTGTAGACCAAATTGCACCATTTTACCGATGCACTTTGGGAAGTGCCCACCAGGCTTTGTGTTGGGCCTCAGGGTGCTTTTTGGGATGCTCACTAAGTTTGAGTCACATCAGAATTGATTGTGACCACAGTTTCAACTGCTTTTCAATCATGCCATTACTGCATGGCACTAAGGCTGCCATGTGGTTCTGATAACCAACCAGTGGGCTTTAATATTTTATGAATAACATCATTTCTCCAACATACTTAACCTTTTGCAAGTGTACTAAATCATATCCAGAAAGCTGGAAGTCTGTTCAGTGTTTTCGGTGGAATTTTAAAGTAAGCATACATGCACACATACTGTACGCACACATGTCATCTTTTTTAATCTGCCAAAATGTAGTTGTTGTAAGATCTACTCTGTTCAAACATTATCATTATCCAACATATTTGTTGGTATCATGCTGTTAAATGACTTGTTTTGTACATCGGTATGGCCAGCAGAATAGGCAAATCAATACTGTGAAGAAGTCATCATCAATGTTTGGACATCAGCGTTGTCTTGGTGAGGGACAATCAGTGTAGCTCTTTGAATGGATACTATGTCTTCACGATCCTCTGTGCCTTACATATAATGCACAACATACGGTATGTGTCTGAGAGAATGTACCTGACACTAACCACAGTTATGGAGACTGGTAATTGGGAGGATAAGCAAGGGAAGTTTCGAGTTCAAGTTTATTTGTCACATGTACAGAAGACTGCTGGTGTTATTGCATGTAATGTACAGTGAAAATCTTGTGCCCAACTTAAAACATGCAGTAATAATAATAATGAACAAAGACAGACACAGGTAGACAGAGAAGCAGAAACAAATGGAGGAAGGGCCAAATACCTGAACTAAACCAGTCAATTGAGTGAAGGCCATTTAAGTGTTCTTACCAGACCGCAACAAACCGATACAGAGACTGGAAAAGCCTTGAGCTGTATTTTGAGAAATTGGGCGTGTTGGAATGTCATAATGTGATAATTCTCTTTGAGGACTAAGAGGTCATGGAATGCAATGGCGCGAAACCGCATAGAGCCAGTTGGACTGCTCTGGGCTGCTTTTGGAAAATAAATGTGGTCAGTACTGTGGCTTCGCTCCCCAACCTCACCACTGCCCTGCCGCCACCAGGCTCTTTTTAAGTTGTTGAAACCTTGTGGGTTAAACTGACTATGTCCATCAAAACCCTCTGAAAAAACATGTTCTGGATTGCTTCTATCCAGTGTATAACTCAGCTGCCTTGTCAGATTTGACTGGTATTATAATATTTTACTCCAGTTCCACATGTTAAAGTACATTTTACAGAGAAGGATGTGCGTTCTCAGGCCCCTGCCACTAAACACAGCTTGGTAGCTACGTCAGGGGGTATAACGGTTCCTCGGATGTCACTTAGATTTTGCTCGGACGGGGAGTTTGACTTGATTTCAGAGCCAGAGACAGAAATTGCTCTCCCCACTTCCTCCTGCATGTAATGCAAAGCAGACGGCGTCGCGAGAAGGTTTGAGCCAGCTCTCGTCTCCCATGAGCCCTTGCTCTGAGGGTGATGGCGCTTTGGTGGAATCAACAGTGACGGAGCCAGGAAAGTCCTCAAGTGGATCTGTTCAGTTCTGTTTTTCCCCCTGCCGATGTTAACCTGCCTTAGTCAACAGCCGTTCACTTTGGGTTTGCACACAGGAAAACAGTCCACAGACTGTATCTAAATAGACCAAATGATTTGAGAGACATACTTTTGCTTGTTAGGAATACATTTGATGTACGATTGGGGAATTTTTTGCATTACTGTACAAATCAAATGGTTGGGAATGGAGGGACATCAGTTATTATCTTTCTTTCTTCTTTTCTAATCTCATGTGGCCTGTAAAGTATAATGCTACGTTCATATCTACACTAGAGAGTTATGAGTTCCCTGAAGCATTCCAACATAACAAACAGCATGTGATACAGAGCTGGCTCTGTGGTTGTGCCTTCAGTGGGTTTGCTTAATCGTTTTACAGGATATATGTGTCCTTTGAGAGACTCCCTGTATATTCCTCTCAACAGGACAAGAATATACTACCAAATAGATTGCAGTGAAGCAGGTTTATTATACAATTTTCTCTCAGACTTGAAATTTACATATTTTCAGCTCCATGAATATTTCAATGACATTACTTCATGTCAGACAATGTCTTTGCTCTCCTCTTGTCAGGACAGTACCGTGGACTCAGATTTATGCTAATACCACATTTTTGGGGATTGTTTTTCCTTTTTTACATCGTTTGGCTAATGATAAACAGATGTACAGATTATCCTTTGATCATTAAGATATTTTGAAGTTATTTACAGTAATGTGCAAAAGTCTTAGGCACCCTTGATTTGTGTAGCACAATCTAGCTTATTTTTAGTGTCACTAGAAAACAACATTTTTTAGATTTCCAATTATTTTTTAGATAATAACCTGATTACCGTGTAGGTGTATAGGCCAGTGCATGTTGAAACAAATTTAACAAACATGTGCTAATGATCAATTACAGTACATAATGTGTGGATAGAACCAAACTGAATAACTCAACCAGAAACTGGTGTAGCACAAATTAAACTGGGCGAAGGACAACCAAACTAAATGGTGAAGGTGTGACATAAACATTTTTTTTCTTCACTTCTCTTTATATTATTTGTTTTATATTTAGGAACAAAATTTCATTATTTTTTATAGCATCTTTGGTTTACAGAACTGTCTTAAATCTGACATTTGCACAGGAATGTATGTACATTTATAATACTAGCAATTAATATTAACAAGGCGTGGCAGCTAGTGTGCAGGTGGCACCACTTCTTCTAGACACATAAAAATACAAAAGACCAAAAATGTTGATAGAGAAACAGCAAACAGATGTTTGAGTGTAAGTGACATACAATTATACATTGTTAATTCATGTTGTGGATGACACTCTGATGGACTCCAGACATCTATATTCACAGAAAACAACAGATTAATCTCTTTTAATTGTGACAGGCCAGTTCAAATCGTTACTATTTCAGCTTGTTTCGTCTCTATAATCATCTCGTTATGCCGTTTTTATTTGTTTCAAGTGTGTTGGCAACAGGAAACAAACAGCTTTTTTCCGGATTCTTGCTCTGCTTGTGCTCGCTCTCTTCCTATTCTCCTGCACCACTCAGTCAAAAACGTTTAAAAGCAAAGCCTTCCCTGTTTCAGACACGACATGGACCACACAGTCGCTCTCCTCCACCGAGAAATAGGGTTCAGAGCAGTGAGGTGTCTGATTAGGCTCTCAGCGTTTGGACCGACCAGCTCTGAAAACAGTGAAGAGAGGCTTTCTAAATTTCACATTTTGAGTGTCTTGGCAGCTGTGTCTCGTGGGGTCGCGGCAGGGGCAACGGTCCAAGCTAACAACTGTAATCGTAGCGAGTGACTCAGTGTCCCTATAAATCACATCACGGTCGCTGCACATCATAAACACACTGTAAAACTTTAAAGCTCCTTTAATTATAAGTAATAGCGGCAGGAGTGATTTATGGGACGGTTCAAAGTGCAGAGATGCAAGGAGAGTGACCTCAGTGTCATGTCACTCCCATAGCCCAAGTGATGGATGTATTATTCATTTTAGCCAAACGTATAAAAATAAACAGATGTTTTTAAGGGCCGTATTAATGTTTCTGTGTGGAACTGGTTTTATATGATGGGATTTTCCTCCCTGGGTTTTGGTATGAAGAAAATAGAGAAAAAGCGATTGTGGTGAATTATTTGTTGTTCCGAAGTCCGATGCCTTGAGTGTTTTAGTTTGATGACGGACTGAATGCCGTCCAAGGCTGACCAATAATAATAGTGGTTGCATCAGCCCTGCACATTTTTAATCAGTACAATCCAAGAATTTGGAGACTTATTTATGATTGTAATAATATTAAGATTGAGGTTTTCGCATTGGGTAAGTAAAGTCCCAAAAATGTTTCAGATATGGTATTCTAATGAGCCAATGGGAATGTAACATTCCTCTATATTGTTACTGTTTGGGGAAGCAGAATGTTTCCACTTCATCTTACATGTCAGTCAACACCAGCGATCATACTGTGTCAACATAAATGCAGTCCTCAGAATGTCCACATAACATGCCCACAAAGCCTTCCTGTATGCAGTTGCTTTAAGATGGATACATAGATTATGGATTTTAAAATGCTAAAATTCATCGCTAGCATTTCTTTCTTGTACCAACAACATTTGTCTTGGCGAAAGACTAACAAAAAGTTGTCAATGTCAACAGGGCTTAGGAAAGTATTTTTTTTAGGAATGATACAGTAAAAGTTGTTTCTGCGCTAGAATCACAGCTGAGTCTCTGGTGATGTGTATGTATAACTAGTGATGAGGATTTATAGATAGGCTGACGAGAGACAGCCAGTTGGATTCTGAAGGATTGTTGTTTCCTCTCACCATACCAGGGGTTGGATCACTCTCCAAGAGAGATTCATTATCCATCATTCATCTAATTATCTCCTTTAGTTCATACGGGAATGAGTCCACATGCACATTTCATCTTCATTGTCAACAGTTAAACATTTACCTAAGATCTGGTAAACATCAGTACAGTAATCCTGTATTAGATTGTATCAGATAATGAAGATAGTGCCTCTGTGAGTTTAAAGTATAATTTGCTAATACGCTTACTGTATCATATTTAAAGCCTATGGCTCTTAATCTCTTTAATTAGAATGAGAGGATCTGTGTGTTTTTTAAATGATTATTTTGATTATTAACTTCAGTGTAGTAAACAAACGAGTTGTGAATGTGAGGCTTTTATTATGTATATGGTTTCTTAAAACTCAGTTGACGAAAGTGATGATCGACATTCTATTTAACTACAGGGTGTAGTATTTTAAAAAGATGAAAAGCAGTGTTGTGTAATAAAGCCCTTGACTCTGCGGTGAGTTAGTCAGAGTGCCGGGCTGTGGGAAAGTCTCAGCGCTCAACAGCCGTTGTTGACTTTCAGGAGAGAGGAAAGAAGAGGAGGAGGGATGCGAAGAGGACGCCAAAACGAAAGTCCCCTCCATTGAAGTTTTTGCTTACACTGGCCCGCTTTGTGGTTTTTAAAGCTTGTCAGCCTTGTCAGGCGCGGCAAGAAAAAGTATATTGTTTCCAAGCACTTGGATCCTTTTTCCTCTTCTGACATGTGCCACTCTGTAAAGATGATAAATTCCAGCCTCATTAGGCGTGGGTGTGGGATTACAGGCTGACAACACATTAATCACCCTGTTCGTGGCAGCAGCCCACAGCACTCAGGAACCTGCTAGCTACAGGCATTGTTAACCAAACTTTTCTTATATGTCACTCTTCAGCCTTTGACAGCGCCTAATCAATCACTCTGATTGGCAGCACTGATAGATTACACTATTTATACTGGGTGTAATGAAAGATAGCGTTTCCACCTACTGTCATTGTCAAGACGGTGATATCAGCCGGCCCTCCGCCCCCCATCCTCCCATCACTGGAGCTGCACACTGAATAGGAACACACAAACAAGAGATATGAAAAGAAAAATAGAAGGATAGACAGACCTTGGCAGGGCATTGTGAACTTTTTTAAAGCAGGCCGCGTTGAGCTCGGCGCTGGCTGTATTGTGTGTTTCCAGTGCAGCTCCAAGGTGCTGGTGTCATGCGGCGCCTTCAGCTGTGCTCTCTCAGACAGAGCTACTGTACGGCTTTGTGCGCTGAGGTATCTCCTGTCTTTGTAACCGCGTCGGAAAGGTTGACATTTGTTTTTGCTGAGGGTTTTGTGTCAAAAAGTAAATGATTTACATGTGTACTGTACAGTATGGCAACACAATGACTGGTAACTGAATACTCTATGTCTGCGTTATCCTACGTGCTTACAGCGATAATCTGAAGAACGCTCGAGTTCCTGAGAATGTGTGGATGATGAAACACGTCCAGCCTTCTAATACAATAAGGCTGTTTCTTTGTGTCAATTTTTGGTCTGTCTTTGTCTGGAAGGAGATTTTCTCACCAAGCTGAAAGAAGATATTGGATATTAGGTTTTCAGTCTGAAACAGTGTCAGTTATTAAGAGAAATGAAAACAGAGACAAAAAAGGGACTACATATCATGATTTTGACAGCCAGTATTTCCAGATATTTTCTAGCGAGGCAGGGTTCTGTCAGTAAATTAGTTAACTAGCCCATATGACGGGAGTCTCAGGTAATTTACCCTCAGAGATCCAATCACAAATAACTAACACCAGCTCCTATACTTCTACCCCTGACCTGACATTGCTTTGTGTATTAATGCAACAATCTTGTGAAGTGCTCAATGGTGTCTGTCAGCCATAGGTTTGAATTCTTTGCCTAGTGCTTTTCCGTGTGCAACACGCTGGTCAATTATTTCTGAAGCTGTCAGTGCTCAGGGAGACACGATTATTTAGTCTGCGTTAACTCTGCATCATTAAGACAGCGTCTCGACAGAGAATAACACACCTGCGCGTTTATTTGTTTTGATTCACCGTTAGACAGGGGTAACCTTCAAATTTCCTGACCTCTCTGTCTGGCGTGCCTGTTAGGTGTTTTTCTACACCTGTCTGGTCTATTAGTAACTGGTTTTCATAGAAACAATAGAATCTAGTGACCGGGCACCATCTACAGTTATTCAGCCTCAGAATGTTCACTACAAGATGTCTTCTTTTCCTAGGCCATATTTCTCTCATTAGTGGTGGCAGGGTGATATCTCTCCACTATTTATGACTGCTAGATAAACGTGGCATAATCCACAAAACATACCACACGGAAGCATGCCATTTCATTACAGCATACTTGTTATTATTAAATTGACACAGTGTGTTAATAACACATTTATTACCGGTAAATACTGTGCAGCTGTGTACTCTTCCTTCTGCACTTAAGATCAAATTTCAATTACCCAGGGAAACACAAGGTATTAGGCAAGTCAGTATTTTCACCATATCATCATTATTATGCATATGTTTCAACTCCAAACTGTATGAACAGGAATGCTTATTGGTTTTAAGCATACCAGGTGATGTGTTTTTGTGTCATAAGGGAGGGTGTGGCCTAAGGTGATCAACATCCTATACCAATGTGTTCATTATTATTAGGCAGCTTCTGTTCCTTAGGCAAAATGGGCCAAAAAAGAGATTTAACATTAACAAAAGAGATTTAACTGACTCAGAAATGTCAAAAATTGGAAAAAGTCTTTCAGAGGGATGCAGCACTCTTGAAATTGCTTAGATATTGGGGCGTGATCACAGAGCCATCAGACATTTTGTTGCAAATAGCCAACAGGGTCGCAAGAAACGTGTTAAGAAAAAAATATGCAAATTTACTGCTAAAGATTTGAGAGGACTCAAATGTGAATCTATCAGGACCACCTTGTCCTCCAGTGCTGTCATATTCCAGAACTGCAACCTACATTGAGTGCCCAGAATTACAAGGTGTTCAGTGCTCAGAGACATGGCCAAGTTAAGGGAGACTGAAACCACCACTGAACAAGACACATAAGTCAAGACTGGGCCAAGAAATATCTAAAGACAGGTTTTTCCAAGGTTTTATGGACTGATGAGATGAGTGTAACTTTTGACGGACCAGATGGATGGGCCCGTGGCTGGATCAGTAATGGGCACAGAGCTCCACTTCGACTCAGACGCCAGCAAGGTGGAGGTGGGGTACTGGTATGGGCTGGTATTATTAAAGATGAGCTAGTTGGACCTTTTCGGGTTGAAGATGGACTCAAACTCAACTCCCAAATCTACTGCCAGTTTTTAGAAGACTCTTTCTTCAAGCAAGTGGTACAGGAAATTATTTTTCAAGAAGACCATGATTTTTATGCAGGACAATGCTCCATCGCATGCATCGAAGTACTTCACTGTGTGGCAAGCCAAGGCCTTAAAGATTAAATAATAATGACATGGCCCCCTTTTTCACCTGACATAAACCCTATTGAGAACTTGTGGTCCCTTCTTCAACAGTGAAATTACGGTAAAGGACAACATTACACATCTTTGAACAGTGTCTGAGAGGCTGTGGTTGCTTCTGCACTAAAAGTTGATCATCAACAGATCAGGAAACTGACAGACTTCATGAATGGAAGGCTTATGACTGTTATTGAAAATAAGGGTGGCTATATTGATCACTGATTTGTTTTGAAACATCAGAAATATGTATTTGTAAATTTGGAGTTGTTTGATTATTATTCTCACTTTAACAGATGAAAATAAATATTTACTTGCATGAGTATATTCTCCAAAGAAAGCCAAGATCTCACTTTTACTTTCTTAACTATTCAGGTTTGAGGTGAATTTAAATTTTGGATTGACCAAGGGCACAGTAGTTGTTGAGTAATAAAATTAATCCTCAAGAATACAACTTGCCTTATAACTGAGAAGAAGAGTAGATGTGTTAACTCCAGTGTACTGGTAAAATGTCCAACCTGGCCCTTACATAATAATGTTCTGTATGGATTTATTCATGAACTGTATTCCCTTTATTTTGTGTATTGTCTACAGTACATGTTCACATTCTCTTTATTTGTGTGGGTATTCAAGTTTTGTTTGCCTGTAAGTTATTCTTTGTTCAGATACAGTACCAGGAAGACTGGTGGTTGCCATGGGGATCTAAATAAACAAATTTACATTGTGCCATGAGCTGACAAATACGTAAATGTGTTATTTGAACTAAGTCAGTTGTGTATGGAGAGAAAATGCCTGTGTTGCCATCATTACAGTTCATTTACATACAACATGCAACCGTTTCTTTGCTTTAATCACTTGAACTAAATTCAGCCACCTGGATTATGTTTGGGGTTTGGTGTAACCAACCTTCTCCTCTCGTATATTCCTTTCATGATTGGGCCTCTCAGCCCTGTCGGATGTCCCTCAGATTGTTATTCCAATGCTGAATGACTTCTGAAGTATTAGCGTCTCTGCTATTCAGCCCTAAGTTGGAGGGCCTACGAAATCTCACAGGCTTACACATACTGAGAATATCAGTCATTAGTCACACATCCTCACTCACTGCAGTGGCCCTAGACCCAACCAGACACCGGTCCTCCACATTCTGCATCTCCTTCTGTCTATCCCTCTGTCTCCACGATGAGTGGTCTATTCTGTTGCCTTTTATTCAGGCCGTGAGAGAGGAAAGGGAGGATGTCGAGTGGAGAGCAAGTTTGAAATGAAAGAGAGAAACCATGGAGAAAGAAAATAATTTACCTGCACCTAGAGGAGGACATCGCAGGGTGCAATACGGGTCAGACAAGAGGTCAGGGAGGTTAAGTGACACTCACGGCATTCATCCCTGTTCTCAATGATGCAATGAAGCACAGGTGAGCAATGGGGGGGAAGGTCAAAGGTCAGAATGGAGGGGTCTAGGAGTAGAGGATGGGTGGTGAGGAGGATTCCAAACACCACAGCACATTTTCACATTTCCTGTCTCTTTGAAAGAAGCGGTGGAATATTAAAAGAGAGTACTGAGTTTTGAGGTATTTGCATAGCTGATTGATTTAAGGTAGACTGGCCAACAATGGTGTAGATTTGTTTCTCCACTTTACTCCATAACCAATGCCAACTCGGTTTTTCTCTGCTTCTTTATTCTCGTTTCTTGAGGAAGATGTCCACTTGATGATCCGGACAAACTGGCTCATCATGTGAGACCCAGTTAGCTCCTATAGTTCACCTGTTATCTGAGCGTCATATACTGTAGGCAGGCTGAGAAAAGGATAGCACAATAGGCTTAACATTAACGGGGCGGTCCTAAACCCCACCCTATTCATTACTTGCACCACATTTGACTAGAGCTCATAGGGGATAAGGTGTGATGCAGTATTGTTTGAATGCCAACTGGCAGCATACACCACCAGGCGTGTTAATGAGGAACTTGAGAAGTAGAACGGCCTGTCTTGGAATCTCAGGCAGACAAGACGGTTGTCTTCTTCTTTCCTGTAAGGCGATATTTCGTTACACACATATACGCACGTAGTAGTGCATAGCTAGACGCAATAAAACACACATTCAGACGGACGCACAAACGCACACAATAGGCCGATTTGAAGGACTGTTTTTAGACAGAGGATCAGGTGCTCTGACATCCTGAATTATTAGGTTTCAGATCCACAGAGGGTTAGCAGCATTCTAGACATCGTCTTTTCAGGTTTCTCTTTAAATGATGATCCTTTTTCCTCTCCCCAAAACAATAGGATTGATGACACTATAAATCCTGGAACCATTTAATAGGACCTAAAGCACGTACCCAGTTTCTGTTTGTGCTCTGTCATTGATGTCAAATGACAGCAAGTGATAACGAATCTGTGTGATAGCACAACCAGGCTGGTACTCAAGCCAATACAATATCAATCCTGGAATAGCACATCAACTTAAGCAAAGCAGTTGTAATTTATTTGACCAAAAACAGTCTTTTTACAAAGTGTGGGCTCTACATTTCCTTATTGTCTTCTCCCCCCTCAGCTCCACACCCGGTTCTTCACCTGTCTACAGATGGCCTCTGTCACAAATTTTCCTTCACTGACATCGGTCTGCCCGTTCCCCTCGCGTCTCTCCTGTCTTCTTCTCTGTGGGATGAAACTGTTTGTTTTGGAGGTTGTTTCGAGAGGGAAGGTATATCCTGCTGCTTCGGGCCGGGCCCGGCTCTTTCAGATCATCACAGGAAACATGACAGCCCTCCATCTCTTTGGTGTCAAGAGGAAGATGAGCTGTTGTTGTTTTACCTCCCTGTGGGGGTAGAGAGAGTCAAAATGGCCGCCTTTCTCCTTCTTCCTTGAACTTCCCTGAACATCAGAGGCCAGATCAGATCAATACTGTATGTGTTCATCCTTCCTGCTCTAGGCTGTTTGCAGGAACAAATGTTACGTATTATGATATACAATAACAGTCTTGATTCATAGTTAATCATTAGGATTTCATGTTCACACAAATCTGAGCTGTTCTTGTGATGGATGACACGTGAAAACAAGCATGTTGCTTTTTGTAATGGATGCTCGCAAAGTGTATGTTTCGGTATTATGTTTATGAGTAGTTTGGTTGGTGTAAGGTGTGTGTTGTAGGCAAGTATTTTCAATCCTTACATAACCAGATGTTCCAAAACAATAATATATCCATGTTTCCTCCGCTGCTGTAAGGATATTATCAACAACTACACAACCACTGCGTTTTTAATTAGAAATGAAAAAGTAGATGCTTACTGTATGATAGTAGACTTGTCTTGTGAAATGACTATAATTGCTGTATAAGTGGGTACAAATTTAAAATCAGACACAGACTCGGCATTGTAATTACACTGACATCCAATTCAGACATCTCTGTAATTACAGTTCTTGAAAGATATTGCGTGTTAAATATAAAAGCCCTTAATGTATTTTCATGGAACGGCACCAAGATTATTTGTAAATGATCGACCCCAGACGTACCGTAGAGGTGGTTTAGAGGTGCTATATACACCACAGTTGGCATGGTAGTTTCTTCAGGTTAACACGGCCTTTCTGTATTCATTGGAGTGCGTTCGTTCTACTGTAGCTTCCTACCTTTATAAGGAGATGTTCTTAGCCTCTATGCTTCAAGTCCTTATTGTTTGCTCTGTGAGGCTTCAGGCTAGGTATCAACTTAACCAATATGTGCTGATTGCTGATGTAAAAAGATGAATATGAAGTACGTACATTTAATTTATTGACTGATGTGTTGTTAACAACAGTTCTATAGAATTTAGTTGCAGTTCAACCTTTGAAATTGAGCGTAATTTTTCTCTTATCATCGTAAGTTTCGCTATGTGTAAAGCTGCTAACGTAAAAGGAATGCTCCTTTCCTGGTGAATATTCTTTGCCCTGGTGTGTTTTACAGCACAGACAACAGGAGACCTCTCTGGTTGGTACAAGAACTTTCCTTTCTAGTGCCGTTTGTCCTTCACTAATCATTTAACATTTCTGCGGTACTCTGAGCTTTAGGAATGGTCACACACACATCTAACATGTTAATGTTGTGGGCAGTAACAAATGTCTTTGTGTGCGTGTGACCTGTTACTGCCTCCATGTATCTGGAGTCTGCAAACAACCTTTCACGATTGTCATAATCAACTAACAGGCTTTGTGAGTTATAGCTCCAGACCAGTGTTTTAAACCCTCTCTTCAGGGAATACCAGCCGTTCCATGTATTATATCTGTTTCTGAGCTAGCACTGATTTAACTCATCTGCTAATTATCAGGCCCTTGATTTAATGAATACAGTTAGCTAGTTTAGCGGCTACAGCTAAACGGTGGAACGTTGGTGGGCCCCAGGGAGAAGGAGGAAAAACACTGCTCTAGACAGTGCACTGTAGCAATGAGATACCTTTGTTGATTTGCTGTCTGCCAGTTTTTCTGTCTGTCCACCTGGCATTCTGTCTGTTTCTCTGTCTTTAAGTCTGACCTGTAGCCACAACTGTGGGTGTGGGCATTTCCTGCGTTAGCTGGCAGAGTTTTGTTGTAAGGGGGGTGGTAGGGGCCCCCTGTTGCTGTAACGACCTCCCACGCAGACTGAGGACCGTGACCACTGACGGGTTGGAGGCTGGCCGTTTCTACCTTGCACTGCATAAGACAGCGTGATATTTCTCTCTTATGTTCTGTCGGAAAGAAAAACATAATCATTTGATATCTACCCTTGTTTCTTGCTGACCGATGGCCTCTCTGGCCGCTGCCAGACGAGGGAGCGAGACGGTGATGGAGACGGATGGAGGAGAAACAAGAACAGGCTAAGCAGGCGTCTGTTTCTCTCTGTTAGAACCTGGGTGGTCTACCATGACCCTCGCAGTGCTCTCACATTGCGAGTTCTCGTCTCAGCGGATCAGCAGAACAGATGCCCTAAGGTGGAACGCTGCAACCTTGAGTGCCAGAAGATACTTTATTCAGCTCTCTGGGCGTCGCCACCATTGGTGTTGTGCTTTAAAAGGGACATGTTAAGTACGGATCAGCTGTTCACAATCCGATTTCTGACAGAAACGTTGCACCGCCCACACACACACGCGCTCTCGCACACAAACACACGCACCCTTCACCTGACGACGGGGTAATGCAGTGCCTTCGGGGTGTGCGTCAGTTACCTGCTGACATGCACACGGTGATTGATGAGCCTCGCCCGCGGCCCTGGAGTTCAGCTGCTTATAATTTATACATCTTTTTCTCAGTAAAGTAGAAGGCAGCGCGTCACTCTGCCACCCCCACCATTCTCTATGTTTCTGTCTCTCACTATCTATCT
Source organism: Umbra pygmaea (assembly GCA_016801145.1). Taxonomy (NCBI): domain Eukaryota; kingdom Metazoa; phylum Chordata; class Actinopteri; order Esociformes; family Umbridae; genus Umbra; species Umbra pygmaea. Next base: position 14,300 of record JACXGM010008515.1, on the reverse strand, counting down.
TTTAGTCTTACTCTCTCTCTCCTATCACGTTCCTCTGACAGACCGGCTCTTCCACAGTCCAGTTTAGTGTCTTCTGGTCAAGGTGAAGGTGATGAAGTTGTTGGTTAAATTTCTGACCTTTCTATCTTCCAGCATGGCAACAGATTTAAATGGTGAAACAATCTTTTTTCTTTTCAAATCAACATGATCCTAAGTAGGTGGACATTGTACATCAATCTGTTTCTTGTAGGTTGACCTATAGTACCTATGTTTTTACTCTTTGGCCAAAGTCATTATAATGCATTTATAAGGATTAATAATTCAGTATCCAGCCTAATAATTTATGCTTAATAATTTATAAAATGAACCATCTTGTGATGTTTATATTAGACCTACATAGGACACCATGCATTATAAAGTATTAGACTAGTTTGTAAGACCTCTTTGTCTACATTAGCTTCACTTCTGTCTCTGATTCCCCTATCCAGCACTTTCTGTTTGAGTGTTTGCACTGAAACAAATGAGCTTTTGCGCTAAAAATCTTCTATCCTTTTCAAACTGTGACACAATTTTGACCATGCAAATTATACGCAGACTTTTTTTATTCATGTCAAAGACACCCAAATGTCACGGCAGCAACAAAGCCGTTGCTTTTACTTTTTTTACTACAAAAGGATTTTGTGACGTTACCTAGTTTGATCAACTCCTGCTTTGAATGAAATGGAGCCGTAATCAGCCTCCGCGAGGCCAGGGTTCAAAGCTTCTGCTAAGCGCGGTGCAAATTGCTAAAGTTACCTTAGAAACAATAAACTACTAAAATTATCAGTTATCCAGCTGCAGCTTCGTTTCCTTAAGCTTATGACTGACTTGAGCTCCTGATGTCTGAGGATTGGCAACGTTCCTGGATAATTTCATAACATCTTAATTGTTTGCATTTAAATACTTAACCAACTACAAATATTAACACAATCAGTGTAGGAATACATATTTAATACACATTAACATTACAATGTTACAATATACACTCACCTTAAGGATTATTAGGAAACACCCAATCAATTTCTCCTTAATGCTATGATCTACTCAACCAATCACATGGCAGTTGCTTCAATGCATTCAGGGGTGTGGCCCTGGTCAAGACAATCTCCTGAACTCCAAACTGAATGTCAGAATGAGAAATAAAAGGGATTTAAGCAATTTTGAGAGTGGCGTAGTTGTTAGTGCCAGACGGGCAAGTCTGAGTATTTCACAATCTGCTCAGTTACTGGGATCTTCACGCACAACCATTTCTAGGGTTTACAGAGAATGGTGTGAAAAGCGAAAAACATCCAGTATGCGGCAGTCCTGGGGGCGAAAATGCCTTGTTGATGCTAGAGGTCAGAGGAGAATGGGCCGACTGCTTCAAGCTGATAAAAGAGCAATTTTGACTTAAATAACCACTCGTTACAACCAAGGTATGCAGCAAAGCATTTGTGAAGCCACAACAGGCACAACCTTGAGGCGGATGGGCTACAACAGCAGAAGACCCCAACAAGTACCACTCATCTCCACTACAAATAGGAAAAATAGGCTACAATTTGCAAGAGCTCACTAAAGTTGGACAGTTGAAGACTGGAAAAATGTTGGCTGGTCTGAGTCTCGATTTCTGTTGAGACATTCAGATGGTAGAGTCAGAATTTGGCGTAAACAGAATGAGAACATGGATCCATCATGCCTTGTTACCACTGTGCAGGCTGGTGGTGGTAGTGTAATGGTGTGGGGGATGTTTTCTTGGCAAACTTTAGGCCCCTTACTGCCAATTGGGCATCATTTAAATGCCACGGCCTACCTGAGCATTGTTTCTGACAATGTCCATCCCTTTATGGCCACCATGTACCCATCCTTTGATGGCTACTTCCAGCAGGATAATGCACCATGTCACAAAGCTCGAATCATTTCAAATTGGTTTCTTGAACATGACAATGAGTTCACTGTACTAAAATGGCCCCCACAGTCACCAGATCTCAACCCAATAGAGCATCTTTGGGATGTGGTGGAACGGGAGCTTCGTGCCCTGGATGTGCATCCCACAAATGTCCATCAACTGCAAGATGCTATCCTATCAACATGGGCCAACATTTCTAAACAATGCTTTCAGCACCTTGTAGAATCAATGCCATGTAGAATTAAGGCAGTTCTGAAGGCAAAATGGGGTCATACACAGTATTAGTATGGTGTTCCTAATAATCCTATAGGTGAGTGTATAGCCAGTTCTTCAAGAGTGTAGTACAATATTCTCCAAGTCATAAACAAATCTGTAAACTTTACATTCAAGTTCTTGCATTGCTATTTAATACCAAAATTAATTTCTAATAGTGCATGATGTTAGCCAACGAATGTTAGCCGACAAGAGCTGAATATGCTGTAGTAATAGCACCACTCAGACTTCCTGTCTACCACAGGGCGTAAACATCTCTGACTATAAACATTGACTATGAAGTAAGGCTGCTGTCTTTTCGGACACATTACAGAAAGAAATCCCACTATATCTATGTGAAAGCAATAATACAGCGATCAACTGGAATATGAAATGCAGTGTAATGACAACAAATTAGGCATTGTTTGTATGTAGCAAACCTAAGAACAGTAACGAAGGGATTCAATCCCTAGAAGTTGTCCAAAGCACATCAGTGGTAACTGAATTTGATTTATCATATCATGTGCCCGATTACTGTTTGACATTGTGTTGCCGGATGTGAAAAAAAAGTTTAGGAATCCACTCAACTTTACCTCTTCGCTTTTCCATTTGTTTAGTGGGCTTTGTTCTCCTAAATTGCGTTCAGATGTTTCTTCAGAACTGCAAATACTAACAAAACAACTTTGATATCATAACTCTTCACGCTATTGATCTTCAGTCATAGATAAAAGACATTTTCTCTGTGAAATCATGCATTTTTCATTGTGGTATCAATGGGTTCAATTGAAGCCTTTGCCTATGTTTGTAACTTTGCTTAAAGCTATACTTACTAATGCTGTCTGTTGGCTTCTATTGATTGGGCGTGTTTGTATGGTGGATATTGGAGGCATCAGTCTCTTGGTATCATTTTACTCTTCCTTTGATCTGAGGTGATCGCTTTAAGCAACTGTCAAAAATCAAGTCAATTAGACTAATTAGGGTTTTTTGAGGAATATAGATCATTGTGTATAACATTAAATATTCAAAAGGAGATCATTTGGCATCACTGAGTGTTGATATGTGATATTTTGTGGTTACAATGTTTGACACACTGTTAGTATTGCATGTGTATAGTTAGACAAGACTTTGGCTCTCTACTGTAATGGATTGTGTAATATATCTTAGTATTTATTCACTTTTAAGGGTTTGAAATATTAAAAGAATATGCCACTTTATTTCAACTAAAATGTGCTATTGTTTGCAGTCTGATTGCAATCTGTCAGTATCTTAAATAACTGCGTTCGTTGTCTCTACAGTTCACACCCAGACACGGCTCAGCCCAAACAGACTCATCTTCTTCAGATGTAGTAGGGGTAGAAAACTGTGTTTTATTATGCCGCTTTCTGTATACAGTTGCTATCCAGGGAGTTTCAGCTCTTGGCAAACAGTGGTCCTGTTGATATGGGGCATGCTATGGGTGTTTGTCAGACATCACCCTCGAGGGCAAACTTGAGAATAGTAAATAGAGCTCCGGTGATTGTTTCTTCCCTGCCTCCAAATCACAGCTGGAATTGTCATAGTGGTGATGTTTGTCAGGTGTTAAACAACACTTTGGGCCCAAGGACAGCCAAATGACAGGGTCCTCTCCTCCGCTCCAGACAGAAGAATCTAAAGGAGATGGAAAGTATAGTGCCAAGAAGCCAGGTACAGGGAGGGAGGAATGAGGCTGGGTGGGGGACTAGTCAAATAGGTGGAGCAGCAGACAGGCAGCGACTTAGGAATGTTAGGAGCCCCAGCCATGCCCGCATGCTGCCTTGCCCGCCATCGGATAATTGGAGAGAAAACATATATGGGAGCAAATAACCCCCTGTCAGCAGCATTAGGGAAACTGTTGTGATGCCCTGAGAGCTTTGGCAGGGTAGGAGGGGATGGTGATGTTGGGAGGAAGAGGACGGTCTGTCAGATGGAAGAGAACATGTTCCACGTCAGCTAATTACATCACCTAAATACACCAGATAATAGTTGACCAGAATCAATCGGCAGCTTTTAACATTTTTTGTTTGTAAAACCATTCTGTTGTTAAATGAAACGTGCTGTTGTGTTTCTTTGGAGCTTTTTGTTTAGGCATTTTCCATTTTATTTATTTGGAGCTGGCCAAGACTAGTGTTATTAAGGCAACATAGAGTCATCTGCAGTAGTAGTCTGTTTTTATTTTTCTTCGAACTCGTCTTGCAACAGCAACTGCTTACAGATTTGTTGAAGACAAAGAATGTGAATTTTTACACTCCGAGACAAATCACAATGTGTACTGTCGTGGTCGAAAGAGAATTACACTTTTATAGTACAATTACCTTACGTTTATGCATTTGCAGTGTTGACCTTTCTTTTTCAAGACCTCTGCAATCTGCCCTGGCGTGCTGTCAATTAACATCCTGACTGATGGCAGCCCAGTCTTGCATGATCAATGCTTGGAATGTGTGTGTTTTTGTTGGTTCACCCACCTCTTGAGGATCGACCACAAGTTCTCAATGGGATTAAGGTGTGGGGAGTTTCCTGGCGATGAACCCAACATTTTGATGGACAGCAATGATAATGGCATGTGCTTCCTTGCAGGTAACAATGGTTGACAGAGGAAGAACAAGGATTTCAAACACCCCACCTTTTAAAGCTTCATCATAACTCAATTGGCATGACCCTTGTCCTCGTCAACACTCTCACTTGTGTTAATGAGAGTATTACTGACTTAATGGCCTTTGCAATTCATCTGATCACTCTTCATGACATTCTGGATGATATGCAAATTTCCAACATCAACGTATGTGTGAAGTATTTGTGTCAACACTTTTGACCATGACTGTATACCCAGAGACATCACCAAGTGTATATTCCCATAAGTATCACCACGTGTATACTCCCAGACATATTACCATGTGTATAGTTCCAGACATATCACCATGTGTATACTCCGAGACATATCACCACATGTATACTCCCATACATATCACCACGTGTATACTCCCATACATATCACCACATGTATACTCCCAGACATATCACCACATGTATACTCCCATACATATCACCATGTGTATACTCCCAGACATATCACCACGTGTATACTCCCAGACATATCACCACGTGTATACTCCCAGACATATCACCCTGTGTATTAGTGTTGCACGGTGCACCGATACTTCAAGAATGTGTAATAGTATTTATTACAGATGTCAATGGTTTACCTCTCCTTCATAGCTGACGTGAGAGAAATGCGAACGCAATACGTTTGTCTTCGAATTTGCCCTAAGCATTGCAGACGTTTTGAAGTGACTTTCTCCAAAACAGGGAATGACCTAATCATATATTATAATATATATATTAATCATATAACCAGAAGTGTTGCAAACTACCGATATTTGTCTTTCCTTCCTGAAGGTGGCTTTCATAGGCTAGCTCCGGGGGCGTTCCACATGCTGTTTTCTACAGTTACAGTATGCACCGAATAGCTTAATAACTTGCATCCTTTGTTCGTTGCTGTACTTAAATGTGCGCATGTCCTTGAGGATTCTAATATTTTTTACCTATAATTTTACAAATATTAGGCTACATGAAAATAGCAATGAGATAAACGATTTCGTATTTCGACATTTTAACTCTAATGGACAAATGCTGAGGAAAATAGTTTTTTTCAATAGCTAATGTGTGGCTCCGTCTTTGAAATGATTATACATTTTAGGTGGTGATTTTGTGTGCAACCTCATATTGCAGGGAAGCATTATCACATTTATCGCGTTTCTTTCTTTTTTAAATAGCAAAATATACAGGTGTACAGCTTTATAAGCATGGTCTCTGAATGAGGAAGTAGACTGTCGTTATCATCAATATGAAATATATGCATAGGGCTGGAATAGCTCTACATTTCCATTGAAACATTTAGTGAGTCAGATTTAGCCTACAACTTTGGCAATCTATGGCTAATCTTTAAAGCGTTGAGCAGCACAATGGTCTTAAAATTTGAATACCAAGTACTGGTATCGCTATTGGCCCATCCCTAAGAGCATGTGCATTTGTCAGTGACTTATTTATATTAGGTTATTATATGATTAGAATGTTGTCCCGGTTTTAAAATAAAGCACAGCAATGATATTTGACAGTGTTTCTCCCTTTTAAGGAAAAGTATCGAAAAAGTATCGAAATCGCAATTCTTTAATTGGTATCGGTATCGAAACAATAATTTTGGTATCGTGACAACACTACTGTGTATACTCCCAGACATATCACCACGTGTATACTTCCAGACATATCACCACTTGTGTACTCCCGAGACATAGGGGTGACTCCAGAGACAAGGGGTATACTCACTTTTGTTGCCAGCGGTTTAGACCTTAATGGCTGTGTGCTGAGTTATTTTGAGGGGACAGCAAATTTAAACTGTTATACAAGCTGTACACTCACTACTTTATACTGTAGCAAAGTGGCATTTCTTCAGTGTTGTCACATGAAAAGTTATAATCAAATATTTACAAAAATGTGAGGGGTGTACTTACTTTTGTGAGATACTGTATCACCACATGTATACCCCGAGACATACAGTCATATGCAAAAGTATAGGCACCCCTGACAATTTCCATGATTTTCATTTATAAATAATTGGGTGTTTGGATCAGACATTTCATTTTGATCTATCAAATAACTGAAGAACACAGTAATACTTCGGTAGTGAAATGAGGGTCATTGGAATAACAGAAAATGTCCAATATGCATAAAAACTAAATTAGACAGGTGCATACATTTGAGCACCCTTGTCATTTTGTTCGAATTCGAATACTTGTTACTACCTACTGTAGCACTGATTAATTGGAACACACAATTGTTTTGGTGAGCTCCTTAAGCCTTGAACTTCATAGACAGGTGCATCCAATCATGAAAAAGGTATTTAAGGTGGCCAATTGCAAGTTGTTGTTCTCTTTGACTCTCCTCTGAGGAGTGGCAACATTGGGGCCTCAAAACAACTCTGAAAGGAGGCTCGACATATTAATGTGATATTTCTGTTGGGGTGCCCAAATTTATGCACTAATTTCGTTTTAATGCGTATTGCTAATTTTCTGTTCATCCAATAAACTTTATTTCACTACTGGACTATTACTGTGTCCTACAGTTATTTGATAGATCAGAATGAAATTGCTGATCCAAACACCCAATTATTTATAAAATCATGGAAATTGTCAGGGGTGCCTAAACGTTTGCATATGACTGTTTCACCACACCATTCTGCTTCTATCTACACTTTCAAACTGGGAGTTAGCTGGAGTCTGTAGAAGCGATCATTCTTCCGGCAAGCAACCATAATTACCTAGTGAGTTCCTGATTTGCCTAAGGGAGTCGCTACAGCGTGACGAGCCAAAGAATGGTGCCGTCACTGCCCACATAATGCCCGACTTTGACCCATGTGATATATCTTCTTCTGGCTTTGTTTAGCCATGAAATAAGTCTGTTTTGGGATGCCTCACAAGGGGGAATCATTACAAGTGTTCCTTCTCTGGAAATATCTGTACAGGATCTCTTTTGGCCTCTCTTCATGCCACCAGCCATTTCTCACACATCGCTCTCCTCTTGCAGTGTCATAGGAAAAGACAGGCCTCTCTCTCTCTCTCTCTCTCTCTCTCTCTCTCTCCCTCTCTCCCTCTCTCCCTCTCTCTCTCCCTCTCTCCCTCTCTTTCTCTATCCATTGCCCAGCCTTGCTGACCTCTCTATTCACCCAAGCGTGTCAAAATGGTAATGAGGATTCCTCACAAAAGTGCTCAAGGGTTAAATAAAGTCTTCAGAAGCTGTCACTCATTCTTTTTTATTTAGTCTTATTTATTTATTTATTTATTTGGACTACTCACTGCCATTCTCCTTTCACTTCCTCCTTTATACCCTGTTCTATCCCTGGACAGGGCTTGTCTTGTTGGCTTTTTGTGTTGTCTTTTTTTCTTCAGGCAGCTGCGGGGGCAGCCATTGTGTGGGTCTTTAGCTCGACGGCCTCACTCATTAATCATCCAGTCAGGCTATTTATAACTATGTCGAGGTGCCGCCCTCCACCCAGGCCGCCGTTGGCGTCTTTTGTCACCATAGCACCCCGCTCGGAGTCAGGAGGAGAAGCCTAATTATGAAGTGTCTGGACGACAGGCAACACTGGCCATCAGCATGGAGACTGACAGTCACACAGAGGAGACAGCGAGAGACAGCGAGTCAGAGAGAGCAAAGAGAGAGAGACATAGTGAGGGAGTCGAGAGAGAGAGAGAGACAGGGAGACAGGGAGTGAGTGAGAGAGAGAGAGAGAGAGAGGGAGAGAGGGAGAGAGAGAGAGAGGCCTCAGACACAGAGGTCGGCCAGAACAACCATATTTATGTGTGTTTAATGCCTGTAGCACAACCCGTCCAGTTTCCTCTGTGGCAGGGTGAGAGGATGTGTGTGTGTGTGTGTGTGTCTATGTCTGCGTGTGTGTGTGTCTGCGCGTGTGTGTGTGTAGGTGTGTGTGTGTGTGTGTGTTTCAGTAATGTGTCATTTCAGCCCCATGCCAGCTTGGGTTTTGGTGTTCACAAGGCTATGTTGTGGCAGGCCAAAGTAACAGAGGACACCCTGAGGGGTGCAGCACTGTACGTTAGCTCTACAGCTGTGTCAGTCCTGCCAGTGGTTTGAATCCTGGTTCGAACAGAGGGTGGCACCGCCAGAGTGAGAACCTGTGAATATCAGGTGGACTGTCTCATCACACTCGAACAACTCCGTGTGGTGCTTCAGCAATTCCAAGCTTAAACGCAAGCCTGTGGTTGTTGGCGGAGGAATGTGTTAACCTCAAGCACCTGCGCTAATGTAAACGTCCTGGATAAGCGAGCATTGTGTCAAGTGGGAAAACAGATTGGTGAGAGGATCAGATGACACATCCAACTCGTTGTTATTGCAATAAGGCAGGGCCATAATGCAGAATTGGACAATATACCATAGAATTAGAGCTGGTTCTTGAAGTAAAAATAAAAAATGCCCCCTGTGTTCAGAATCTGTATGTACAGGACAAACATGCATGCAAAAAAGGCAAGTTAATTCAGATAATACTATTCGGTTAATGTTATACATACAATTTATATCAATTTCACATTAATGTAAATGTACATCAAGTTGATGACTGGGATTATTTACATGAAACAGGAGACGGAATAGCAGCATGTTTTTCAATTCTTGACAGTATTGTTATAATCGATTTGTCAGTCAATCAGAATCCCTTTCAACCGATCGAACAGAACATGATAGCTAGATTTATCAAGGTGTTCTGAATAATTTAATACGCGTTCTACTATTCTGCAAGGTTTCAAATCCGCCGCAGTGATAAAATTGTTTCAAATCAAAACTGGACTTGAAGCATCTTTGGAAGGAATCTGTTTGTGAGGCAAAAACTAAAAAACAAACCAAAAAAATAACAAAAATGAGTGAATCCCTTTTGGCGAGTGATAGACAGTCTTTGTTATATGTCGTCTGACTCCGTTGGCAGACAGCTATCAGGAAGAAAAGGAAGCTTCACGTCTGTGTCAGTCTTTCTCCTCCTCCACACCTTTCCCCACCCACACTCTTTTGCTTTTTCCCCCAAATAATGAAAAAGAGGATCTAGTCACTGTCACTGTCAACAGAACAAACAGAAACTTTTCTGGCACCTAATAAATAGGCATAGTGGCATTGCATTGTTCTGTGTGCCAGACAGGTATGTCTGCTCCAGCAATGATGGAGCCCATTAGACTCTATGGGGAGCCTCTTGGCTTTCTTGTCATACATTGCCACACATCTCTCTTCGGAGAAAGGCAGCTTTGAAAGATGGCCAAAAGTAATTACACAGATGCGTTCCTGACACTGCTCTTGTCACAGTTGTTGTGTGTCTTTCCCTCCCTCCCTCCAGCTTGGCATCTCTGAGACTACACAAATCTGTTACAGGGCCGTAGTTAGATCTAACATCAGAGAGTAGGCTGTGGAATGTACATACATTGTGTTGAGGTTTGCGCTGCTTAACTGTTCAGTATAGTGTTGCTGGTTAGTTATGAAGTTTTTTCAGGTGGGAGTTTTATCGCTGACCGTTGCCATGAAAAGTATGGGGAAGATGGGATATGGGAAAGGTCTAAGTTTGCCGAAGGGCACTTCTACTCAACGCCAGGGCGGGTCAGACATCCCTGATCCGGGCGTGCAGCGATGACACGTTTTGCACCTGAATGGCAGGTACATCAACATGTCCTTGTAAGCGTATCGTCGAGGAGACAGTGGTGCCTTTGTTCTCATGGCAGGCCCACTTGGGTTCCCGACAGGGCGCTGATGGATATTATCATTCTTAATGTCAGTAAATAGTGGCAACGCCTGATAAGGGATCTGCTTCCCCTCAGAGCTGCATGGAGAGCTCATTTATCTTTCCACACTTCTCTCTCTGCTCTCAATTATCTCTACCTCTTGGTTTGTCTTTCTTTCTGCCCCCCCCACTTTCCCTGGCATATTTCAGACTTGGAGACGGATGCTGTCTTGTTCAGTGACAGAGATGTGTGGTTCTCCCACGGTGATGTTATTGTTATGTTCTCGCTAGTCCGCTTAACACAGATATTGCTTGTGTCTGTTGTAGTATGTTAGGACCACTCCTGGTCAACTCCTGGAATATTAATTAGTAAATGTAATCCATAAAAAGAAATGTATCCAAATTTATAAGCATATTTGCCATCTATAACACCTGTCCCTTGTGATTATTACAGGCCTAGTAATGTGTTTTTCACTGTTAAACGTGTAGTGATGTGGTTGTGACTTAAAGTTCTTGTCATGTGATTGTGACTATTAAAGGTGTTGTGATGTGGTTGCTAATATTGAATGTCTGCCTGGTGATGTGGTTGTGATTATTGAAGTTATGGTTATGCGGTTGTGACTGCTGAGGTCTATTGATGTTTGTGACTATTAAAGGTGTAGTGATGTGTTTGTTACTATTAAAAGGTGCAGTTATGTTTGTATCTATTAAAGGTGTAGTGATGTGTTTGTAACTATTAAAGCAATAGTGATGTGGTCGTGACTATTAAAGTTCTAGTGATTTGGTTGTGACTATTAAATGTGTTGTGATGTGGTTGTGACTATTTAATATGCAGTCATGTGTTTGTGACTATTAAATGTATAGTAATGTAGTTGTGACTATTAAATGTTTAGTGACTTGTTTGTGACAATTAAAGATGTAGTGATGCAGTAGTGACTATTAAGGTTGTATTGATGCAGTTGTGACTTTTGAAGTTGTAGTAATGTAGTTGTGAGTATTTAACGTACACTGGTGTGTTTGTGACTATTGTTGTTGTATTGATGCAATTGTGACTATGGAAAGTTTAGTGATGCGGTTGTGACTATTAAAGTTCTAGTGATTCGCAATGTTAGGTAAAGCTACTTTTCAGTTACATTCCAGTTACATGTTGAGTGCACAAGTTTTGGGAAGTCCCTAAGACAAAATGATGAGGTAATAGGAGTTCATATCTTTATGTATCCTATAAAACAAATAGAAAGAGTAAAGAAAATATCAATCATGGTGACCAGTAAGATATGAACTCCATTTACCTCATCATTTTATCTTAATAAGGGACTTCCCAAAACATGTGAACTCAGCAAGTAACTGGAATATAACTGTACAAGCTACTTTACCAAACGCTGGTGATTCGGCTTTAGACCATTAAATGTTTAGAGATGTGGTTGTGACATCTAAAGGTCTAGTGATATGATTGTGAATATTAAAGGTTTGGTGATGTGGTACTCATTGATCATTCTATTAATACTAATATTTTGAAATAAGCCTGCAGAGAGCTGTGTGCATACCACAAACCGCACCCTACTTACTAAATAGTTTACACTACCCTTTAACATAGGTGGCCATTTTGGACTTAGACAGTGTGGCATTACAGCTGGCACAGTAAGGGTCTTGGAGATGTCAAATTGAAAAGGTTAAAGAGTGACTATGAACAAGTCCAACATGACACAGATACACAACCTCCTGGGTTCCACACATAACATGGCATTTAGAAACACAGACCTGATACCTGGACAAATAAACATCTGGATTCACGCTCATGCTGAAGGTGAAAAGGCTTTTGCAGTGGGCACCGTGACACGGGTATTTAAATTGTGGACTTGTAGGTTCAATTTTTTGTGTTGTGCGGTCGGGGGTCCTTGCAAATCCTCAGTCGCTAAGGTAACAGCTATAATATAAACAGGTGGTTGTCGTCAAGTAGTGAGCAGCGCTGAGAGAAACAAGACAGGTGTGTGATCTAAAAACATGATTCTGCCAGATGAACACACAAACACAAACAGGATATGAAGTCTTAAACACAAACATAAACAGGAGATGAAGTCACAAACACAAACAGGATATGAAGTCACACACAAACAGAGCTTCGTCATAAGGCGAGGAAAGGAATGGATGGCGATGAGACAGATCGACCACTGTACCCCTGACTCCTTCCTACTAATCTACCCTACAACCACCTAGCCCACCCATCTACATTATAACCCTACAACCTCTTAGACCCACCCATCTACAGTATAACCCCCCAACCACCTAGCCCCACCCATCTGCAGTATAACCCTCCAACCACCTAGCCCCACCCATCTACAGTATAACCCTCCAACCACCTAGCCCCACCCATCTACAGTTTAACCCTCCAACCACCTAGCCCCACCCATCTACAGTATAACCCTCCAACCACCTAGCCCCACCCATCTCATTCTTCTCTCTATTCTACTGAAAGACATGCTGATATCATCGTTGGTGTTGACAGACTGGTCATTTCTGCGCTGGGGAACAGGTTTGTCTTCAGCAGGTCTGCATCCATCTCCTCCAGACCCACATGACACGTTTCCACTCAGGTCTGGCTGCCGGCAGCATCAAAGGTGGCGCCTCCCGCAGCCAATTACAGATGAAAATAAAGGTGATGACGTTTGTTGTACAAAGAGAACCAGGGATCGAATACACGTAATGAAAGGTGATTAGTGGGAAGGATATGAGGGGTGTGCGTGCTGCGTGCGTGCGAGCGTGTGCGCGTGTGTGACCGAGTGCCTTTGCATGTGAGTGTGACGTATTCAGAGAAAGTAATTTGGTGGCAATATCAGTGCCAGATATCCTGTTCTCCGGACACTGTATGGAACACATTCATCGACCTCCGTTTTTGACTACGATATGTTTATAAGAGCTAATGAGAAGCCTACAAATAATACACACTGAGCCATGTCAATCACCTTTCAACATAAGTTGAGGATTTGCTCGAACTGTTAATGTGGAAACAGTCAGATTCCATTTTTTGAGTTCAAATTGTGGAAAATAACAATGAAGTAAAAATAGAAATATCCTCGGTCCAGAGAAATGTCAAACTCACCCTGTCCAAATGGTTGACAATACAAGTTTCTATTTCTCTATTTTGTAAATACTCTTTAGGCTCAACCGTTCTGTTGGCTGTCCCATTGATTGCCATGTCAAATGAGCCTCTCTTCAAACCCTTGACATTTACTACTATCCCTCAGGCCTTCACATCAACAGCAAACAAACAAACAACACTAATTCACCGTTCCTGTGACACAAAAGCAGCATTCAATTCAATTGCTCCAAATAACCTCCTTGTCCAGCCACTGCTGCTAAATGACAGACAAACGACAAGTTGCAGTTTAGACACATTTGAGATTGCTGGCAAAAACTCCAGCCTGCTTTTTCTGGGATGGAGGGATGGAGAGGATGATTCAGGAGGGAGAGAGAGATGTCGAGGTAAGGAAGGAGAGAAGGAGCGACGGGTGGAGTGCTGGAGGGTTTAAGAGCATCACTTGAGCTATTACAGGATGTCAGGAAATGGGTTAATTGGAAGTGATCAGACACTACTAAAAGCGTCTCGTTCATGAGGTCTGAGGTAGAAAGAGTAATTGTCTTACATTATCCCTATCACCACTCTCTCCCTTTCTCTCTCTCTCTCTGTCTCCTTCACTCTCTTTCTCTCTCTGCCTCTTCATCTGGATGAAGAGATCAAAAAAGAAGGGATTTTAAAGGCCATATCTCCCGGGTTTGACCGCCTCTGAGTGCTCTCCCTCTCCCTCTCCCTCTCCCTTTCCCTCTCTCTCTCTCCTTCTCTCTCTCCTTCTCTCTCTCCTTCTCTCT
>JACXGM010008514.1:12383-29042 GCA_016801145.1 Umbra pygmaea | reverse complement strand
TGGTTACATTCTGCATTCTACTATGAGAGGTTATCATTCGATGATAGAATGCTTGTGTTCCAACATTTCTGGTGTCATGTTGGATCATAGGACAACCTGATTCCATGGATTACACCTGGAAACAGAACCAGTCAGCATGACAACTCCTAGGTGACCCCTGTCTGTGTTCTTGTCCACTGAATTGTGTAGTTGATGACAACGCTGCCAAAAGGCTTTGGAAATAGCGCACCTGTATTTAGTGACACAATATGATCATTACTTAGACAAACAAATGTATTCTTATAATATCGACCGGCACAGCCAAAAGAGGACTGACCACTCCTGATGGTCTGGCTCCTCTCTAGGTTTCTTCTTAGGGTTGTACCCTACTAGGGATTTTCCTAGCCACTTTTCCTACCTGTTGTTGCTTGATCTATGGGGTTTCAGGCCGGGTGTCTGTATAAGCAATTTTTATCCTAATTTTGTCCTTTTTGAATCAGAATGTGTTGTGTAAATTTAAACAATAACAGTAGATATAGACATAAATAGGTAAATAGTGTTAAATAAAATGGCACACTGGGCGGGTTTTCCACCTGTCCTCCCCAAATATTTTAGTCACCATCCACCACTGTCCTAACCATGGGTTCTCTGACTTTATCCGGGTTAACTGCACGAGGCAAAGCAAAATTGGCATGGCACTGATGGGATTTGGGTGAACGTAATCTTCTGTAAAATACACTCACCTAAAGGATTATTAGGAACACCCGTTCAATTTCTCCTTAGTGCAATGATCTACACAACCAATCACATGGCAGTTGCTTCAATTAATTTAGGAGTGTGGTCCTGGTCAAGACGATCTCCTGAAATCCAAACTGAATGTCAGATTGGGAAAGAAAGGTGATTTAAGCAATTTTGAGCGTGGCATGGTTGTTGGTGCCAGGCAGGCCGGTCTGAGTATTTCACAATCTGCTCAGTTACTGGGATTTTCACGCACAACCATTTCTAGGGTTTACAAAGAATGGAGTGAAAAGGGAAAAACATCCAGTATGCGGCAGTTCTGTGGGCGAAAATGCCTTGTTGATGCTAGAGGTCAGAGGAGAATGGGCCGACTGCTTCAAGTGCCATGTATAAATGCCTCAGGCTCATCGATATCACTATCTATAATTACAATTGTGTATTCCATTAAACCAGTGTTGCTTCATGCTGATTGTGCATAACAATTTTATATATTGCATTTTTCATTTGCAACCCTGACAGTGTTGACGGTCATGGGAGCAAACAAAAAAATGTACAGGGTGTGTAAATTAATCAATGTTACAATACTTGGTTGTTTAACAAGTTCTGAGGAGTAAATAGTAAATGTATGAACTGTCTTTACAATGAAAGGGGATACATTGATGTTGGTCCGTATCAAACAGACAATACATTAAAATACCTGTCACAAACAAACGCAACACATGCATAAAGTCTGTGAAACTGTAAGCGCACAACTTTGATGTATCGCACTGCACTGGCACAAACGGCTCAAGATTAGTAATTAGCTGCCGAATGTGCTAACTAATGCATAATTTGTCTAGTACACTGCTAGTCTCCCTTGATATTCGCTGGGGTCTCATTGGTGGCTATTTTTGTGCATACACTTAAATGTGTAGGCCTAAGTGGATCTGGAGGTTGTTTTTTAACTAAAATAATTGAGAATTTATTTTTAAATTAACACATTTTATAATTACACCATAATAGCCTAGGTTTAGAGAAAAAGGCTATAATAAAAAGTGCATTATGCATCTGATTTCTGGGTGTGCCAGCTGTCTCTTTGGGATGCACAAGCACACCCTGGCACACCCGTGCCTACGGCACTGGATCAAAACCTGAAAGTCCAGGAGTATTTTCAAATGATTTCACAGCTGGTGAATGGTCTGACAAAAGCATTGGTAGGAAAGTTGCATGAGTAATATATTTAAGAAATATTGGTAAAATATAGAAATAATACATTCTAGAAAATGAATGGTGGCAAGGCAAGTAAAATGTCCTTAGTAGTTGGGTTTTTCAGACGCCATACATCAACAATATTATATTCTTTTACAAAACATTTGATATACTGTAGGAAGAAGATCTCTTTTGTACCGAGATATCATAGTGGTATCAATAGCGGGGTTGACCAATAAATTAAAATCACCTCCCTGGATTAGGGTGCAGTCTGGAAAATCTAAGAGCTTTATATTGATGTTGTATTCTTAAACATGGTATGGTAACAATGGTAACATAGCAGTACCTCCTTGTTTTTTTCCACCAGCCATTCCAATCATCACATTTAATGTCCTTCTAATCACAATTAGTACATATGTGGTCTTATTAGAGCCACACGACTAAGAAATAACTTCATCAATGTATTTTAATATAAATAATTCCAAACATCTCTCTCTTTTTACTGGTGAATTTAAACTGTGTAAATGTAATGTAATGAATTTAAAGTCAGCCATGGGATGGATTGAGATAAGTGGATATTATTGTAACAATACTGGAATAAGTATCATATGCCATATGGAGAAAGAAACAAAATATATATAAAATAACAAAGATATATTGTAAACAATGTGGTTTGTGGTTTTTGATCGTTTTCACATAACAAATGGATTATACCAATGAAAATAATGATCCATTTCATTGCTGGGACCCTTTGGATGACAAATCAGAGAAAGATAGCTGACTGTAAGAACATATTTTTTTGTCAGACGTGGATGTATTTTCTGAGTCCCAATAACGGACGGCTTTGTTTACATTGCCGTCACGTCACATATTAACATAGCTTTGTATTCTTGTCATAGCTATTAATTATTGGATATGATACCTAGATTCGTAAGATTCTAAGCTTGCATTATATATATACATATCAGACATGTATATGCAGAGTAAAATGTGCCCTTGTGAGCAATGATTCTAATCCACTTTTTTGGGGGGCCAAAACGTCCCGCTAGCGGGACACTGATCCTTAAGAGTTTGACTCTCGCAACGCTATACAGGGCTCTGTCTCCCAACCTGAAAGCAGTGTTGCGGTCCTTGAGGAGAGGACTCTTTTGTCATCCACAGCTTCTGGTTGGGATACACCGGTATGAGTTTATCAACTGTGATGTTATCAACACACTCTTCCAAATCCTTATATTCAAAAATGGCCCACTTTCTCTGTTCAAAGCAGTCCTGTAGCTGCGACGAAGGTCCTACGGGCCAAGTTTTAACATTCCTAATGGTGGGTTGAACTTTTCTCCTGAGAAGAGTGTATGCTCTGTCCTAAGTGTGGTAAGCTGTCCTAAGTGTGGTATTGGTATAGCTCTAAACCTCTTCTTGATGTTTAGGCCTTGTCTAATGTATTTCCTCCCCTGGTTGCACATTTAATATATTGTTCAAACTTAGGGAGAACTGATTTTAAACCTGCTTGTATAAAATCACCAGCTATAATATGGGCTGCTTTTGGGTAGGTGTTCTCTTAAATGGTGATAGCACTACATAGGTGACCTACGGCTATGCTAGCATTAGTGTTTGTGAACCATTTGTTATGAACATAGATGCATAACCCTCCTCTATTGCTCTTACTAGAGTCCTTGTTTTTATTACTGCAAAATGATGTGTGACCTGCTAGTTTAATAGCCCTGTCTGTAACAAATGCTTGTAGCCACTTCTCTGTTATCTGCAGAATGCAATTATGCAGTATTAATTTGTTTGTGACGATCTGTAATCTTAAATCATCCATTTTGTTGATGAGGGATCTGGCGTTGGTGAGAGTAATGCTAGGTAAAATGGTGTATGTGGTTGTAGCCTTAGCCTGGCAAATAGTCCTGAGTGGCGCCCATGCTTTTGTTTCCTGTGCCTCCTCCATCTCCGGCGTTTGCTGGATCCAACAACGTATCACGGAGAGCCCGGTGGCTATTTCCTCCGGTATGTTGCGTGAGTGCAAAAGGTCCCTCGAAACTGGTTACACTGTAATCGGATAGTCGGAAGATCCTGTCAACTAAAGGTGTAATTTGCATCACAAAACGTATAATTGTCAAAAAGACATGGAAACAAAAACAAATACAATATACATAGAAGGAGAGAGCTTCAATCCGCTGTGTCTATGCACGCTGCGATGATGCAAACCCAGGAACATAAGTGAATAATACAGCAAAGAAAGGTTTCTAGGTAGACAGAACTGTTGTATAGAAATTAGCCATAGTAACTCTAGAATTGAAAAAAACTCCAAGCTTTAATAACTCCTCCTTAAATTTAAAAAGGAACTAATAGTGGGCAGGTGAACTACACTGGGTCTACCTAAAGGGCTCAGTTTATGTATTCATTGCAGCCCTTCCTAGAACCTTTGAGCCTCGTCTGGGGATTCAAATAACAGCCTGTTTTCAGCATAGATTATTCTCAGTTTAGAAGGGTAAATAAGGAAGTTCTGAATACCCTTCCTACGTAGGTTCTGCCTTCCTGCAGTTTGAAGTTGGGACTAGAGTAATCAGCAAAAAGGAGTACTTTCTGGCTACCATGTTTGATTGCAGAACCAGCTGCTCTGTAGGCATCCATGATGGCCTGTCTGTCCATATAACAGAGCAGCCTGAAGATAAGAGTTTTAGGGGCTCTTGTGGCAGTACTACCCACCGGGCTTGATGATTAATGTCCTATGAGCTTGTTCAATTTCAATCGCAAGGTGACAGACTGGGAAGCCAACATAGGTACAATAGTATTCTGAATACTAAACAGGTTGAATAAATTTACTAATTTGTCCTCTCAGTTTAGCTGGCTTTGGATCTTGTTTCCAATTTATTTTAGGGACATTGAAGTAAGTCGTGTGGCTCAAACATGTACTGTCGGATATCAGAATGTAAAAGCAAGTCTTGGTTAGCAGACATTGTGATAGGACCGGGTAAGACTTGAAAAAGCAGGAAGTACACCATTGAAGTTCTCTTCTGAAATAATCATGCCAGCTTGTCTGTTTAGCAACACAACGTCTAATAGAAACATTGCAAAAAGACAAGCTACAGTATACCTTAAAAAAATCAAGGACAACCGAGGCTTGTATGTGTATAACAGGGACACTTATTTTGATGACAGAAATATATATGTATATTATCGTTACAGTCCTTCAATACACTGGATGACGTAGTACGAAGGAATTTGCCAGCAAAGTTTGAAATCTCATGCTCACTCTAAGCCAAGCATGAGTGAAACATATCTCATTGTACTACAAATGTCTGGGAGAAGCTCCCAGCACCTCGGGATTTCTGTATTGTGGTGTTCCCCTTTAAACTATCTTTTGAACTTGGCTCGTTAAACTTGTTTAAGACAGATGTATATAATGTTTTTAGCTGAAGAATCCAGTCCCCAGTGTGAATTTTTTTGTAGAATTATGATCATGTACCATCTGATGACATTCCAAAGGAAAACCAAAGGCTGAAATGGACATAACTAACTTACTATAACTGTAACTATCTAAACAGCCCCTTCTGGGAGGCCTGTGCTGTGGTTGGGCACCATCTTCATTGGTGTGAATTGAACCTCACTCTCCAGCGTGAGATCCTCTTAGTGCTCATGAAAACTCTGTGTTGTTTACAATAAAGCATAGCCTTTTCTATGTGCAACTACTGCACACTTCCTCAATACACCAAATGCCAAAAATCAACAGTCACCTGTACATCCATTTCCCATTGGATACATTTTCATAGATTTCAGACAACATATTTTCAGGAATTGATGCACTTAAGTGACGTTAGGAATGAAAAATGTGTGCTCAGATTAAACATTTCCAGGAGGAATTTAACAAGAGACAAGATTTTACGAGAGATTTCATGGTGGATGCCCTCGACTACTAAAATCCTGGAAATTTTCTAGCACTTCTGACGTGGTTAGTACTAAGTATTGTTTCTTTTTTTAATTGTACTTTTGTAGCCTGTGTTGCACAATTTTTACTTAAATTGTGTTCTTGTAATGTAATTTCACAAATGTTTGTGATACGCAGAGCTATTACACCTTAGGGGGTTCCACAGATTACAGGCCCTGTCGTTTTAAGAGCTGTATGGGAAAGTATACTTTCATGTACTCGGCAGCTGTCTTGTGGAATGGCTTACCTACCAACCTTAAACTGTTTAACTTTTTTTAAATCTTCAGTAAAAAAATGGTTATCAAACACAAAGAGTTAGCTATTATTATTGATTATTTTTGTGTTTTTATCTATTTTATTTTATTTGCTTGTTGTGATGTTGACCCATTTCCGCTTTGTCCTCAATGTTTTGGTCCATGTGTTGTTACTCCACCTCCATCTTAAGGACCACAATGGAAACCAGCCTTTGGGCTATATTGTGTTTTTTATTCTTTTGAACACCTCTTGTTGATTGTTGTTCAATAAAGTTTTTCATTCATTCTTTTTCATTTATTTATTTGCACCAGTGGAGACAGGTGAACCTTAATTAAGGAGGATTGGCCCCTATTAAGGTCTGGACTGGAGTAAATGGCATGGTATCTCACCCTGGGTTAATGGGTTAACTCCATTTCATTTAGCCCCATCCATAAATGTATATGAGCCTCCTCAATTACAGTTTCACCAGCCTCCACTGATAAGCACATATAAGTCTTGGTAGTATAACCTTTAATGATTAGATTGTTGTTGGTCGCACTTATAGTAGAGGGATGTAGAGAGGACCCCTATGTGTGGGTACTAGCTAGAACCATATGAAGGGGGCACTTTGCAGAACCATACATAGAGGGATCTAGGTAGAACCCTCTGTATAGAGTTATATCTAGCTTCAAATGGGGTTACCATATGGGGGAAAATACTAAGAACCCTCTATGGTTCTACATAGCTAAATTTTTAAAGAGTGCAGATTTGTCTCTATATAATTGAATCTCCATCCATCATTTTCACTGTCCTTCCAGACTCACCCAGGCTGGGTTCAGTTCAGGAACAAGCATCATTTATGCCTTACCTGCTCATTCCATCCTGGAGACATGCCTCATTAACTGTAAACTTTGTGCATCTGCAAAAAGTTCGTCAAAGTATTATTTGAACCCATGGCTGCAAGCGGAATTCTGTGTAAAATGTTCTGCTCATTACCTAAGCACATAAATAACGAGACTCATAGGAGATTACTTCAAGTGGAATAGCTGTTCCTTTCTTTCTTATTGGTAAGTTTTTAATATTTGGAAGGCAGATTCAAAATATGTGCTATCAATTTATTTTAAAGGGTCATGTCAATACATGTCATAGAAAGACAGGTATACCATCTGATAGGCACAGTGCCACTTCAGTGACTCCACCTATCTAGTGCTCTATTTACTAAATTAGTACTCATTCTAGAATTCAGGCCCTGTCTGCTGTGTGGGCGGCTAGCTTGAGAAGGGGCTAATTGCTCTCAGCCCTAGCATCACTTCTTGTGTACACCTAAAATGGCAGTTTACAGATGGCCTTATAGAGAAAAGTATGCCATTTTAAATGCAATATGGACTGTTAATTGTCAGTTTGCTTCAGAGTTCCTCGATACAAACCGTCATATGCAAAGATTTAGGCACCCCTGACCATTTCCAAGATTTTCATCTATAAATAATTGGGTGTTTGGATCAGCAATTTCATTTTGATTTATCAAATAACTGAAGGACAGTAATATGTCAGAAGTGAAATGAGGTTCATTGGATTAACAGAAAATGTTCAATATGCATCAAAACAAAATTAGACAGGTGCACTACTGTATGTAAGCAATTGAATGCCTTATTAATTCTATGCAATTAATTTAATAGGGTCGTTAGTCAGATTTTAGAGCAACAGCTGATTATTACAAACTAGTTGTCAGCAAACAACCTCTCAAGGCTGAGGTTGTTGAAGTGGTCAGGAAACATTTATTAAGCTTGTCAGAAGCAGGAGTGATAGCGTTAGAGGATGAGGGTGGGGAAGACTTGGAGGATGAGGACGAGAGGTTGGAGTAGGGGTTTCAAACCGGTTCCACAGAGGGCCTAGTGTATGCTGGTTTTTGGTTTTTCCTTTTAATTAGAGCCCAATTAAGACCTAGACTGCCAGGTAAGGGAAGATCCTAAACAATTAGTGACCTAATCAATCAGTCAGGTACAAGGTAAAAGCGAAAACCTGCATACATTAGGCTCTATGTGGAACTGGTTTGAGACCCCTGGGTTGGAGGCTCCCTCGTACGCATGGTCAGTGGGCGGTGTGGGAGATGGGAAGACTCTGGCTCCTCTGAATCTGCCCAAATATGACCCATTATCTCCTGCATCTGGGGAATCAGTGGAGGTTGCTCGGCTGAAGCTTAAGATGGCTCGTCTTGAGGGAGACCTGTGTGATAGGGAGGAGAGAAGATGAAATAAGTATGAGTATGCAAATAAGGAAGAAATAAATTGACATATCAGGAGACATTATTTGACAAATTGTGCAAGGCCACAACCCTGGTAGATGTTCGAGAATTGATTTTATTGTGTAAGGCCACAGTGTCTCTGGTTTTGTATTGATAGGTACGTGTTTGGGTAAAATGAAAATTTTTGTTTTATTCCATAAACTACTGACAGCATTTACCCAAATCACAAATAATATTTTCATTGTCACATCTGTGAAAGCACCATTAACGCAGAAAGTAGGACAACGCCAAACCACATTCTGCCTGGATTGCAACCACATGGTTGCGTAAGCAAAGAGTGCGGGTGCTAGCATGGCCTGCCTGCAGTCCTGACCTGTCTCCAATTGAAAATGTGTGGCACATGATGAAGCGCAAAATTAGGCAACAAATGGCCCTTACATTTGAGCGGCTGAGGACATGAATAATAGATGAATGAGGTAAAATTCAGCTTGCTAAACTTAACCAACTAGTGTCATCAGTGCCCAAACGCTTAATATGTGATGTTACAAAGGTGATGTTCCACTGTGCTAAACAGTCGACTTTCCTAACTTTTTTCGGTGTGTTGCTGTCATCAAATTTGAAATGAGTGTACATTTTCAAAGTAAAGCATCACATAATATGTTAATCATGTGTGTTCAATATATTACAGGGTGAACTGTATTTTCAAATGGCTTTTCTTTTTTTGTCATTATGCTGTCCCACCATTTTTGGGAATAGGGGTTGAAGTATATTAATTAATAAACTCAGCTATCTGATTTAATGTGTCAGTGTTGATTCTCCCACACAACCCTGCAATGCTCACCATTGTTGTTCAGTGTTCTCCTGATGGTTGACTCATGAACATTGACATTAGCCGATGTGATAGAGGCCTTTTACTTGCTTAGAAGTTACCCTCAGTTATTTTGTTGGTCGACCACTCCTGGGGAAGGTAACAACAGTCTTCAATGTCTTCTATTTGTACACAATATGTTTGGATTAGAAGAGTTAGTCCAAACTCTTTCGAGCTGTTTTTGTAACTTTTTCCCGCCTGAAGTGCATCAACTATTATTTTTCTGAGACCCTCAGAAATATCCTTTGTTCATGCCATGGTACACTTCCACAAACGTGTTGTGAAGATCGGACATTGAGAGATCCCTGTTCACACCTGATTGTCATCCCATTGATTGAGAACACACATGTTGGTCTCATTTGTTTAATTGGGTTCTCTTTATCTAAGTTTAGGACTTTCATGAAAATCTGATGATGATTTAGGCCAAATTTATGCAGAAATATAGAACATTCTGAAGGGTTTACAAACTTCCAAGCACCACGGTAAACTTTTTTTCCTGTATAGGCCATTTTGATTAATACATGCAGCATTTACAGTGCTGGCCTACTGTAATCATTTTCTTGTAAACTACATAAATACAATTATATAATGTATTCATAAAGCCTACTTAACATTTTTTTATACAGTTATTAAGTAGCCTTATGTTTTGATGTATAGTTATTCATCTGGTCAGCCATTTCCATAGTCTGCGAAATAGGAGCAGCGATTTCAGTCCACGTGCGTTGAAAGTGAAGATCCTATTCATTGTCAATGAAAAGATTGCAGCGAAAGAAAAATGTTATGTGAACAACATAGTTGTGTACAGCTGTTTAGGTTTCATTGAAAAAGCTTGGCTTTCAAAGTCTCAGGCAACTGGCGTGATGTGACCAGGAACTGAATAATTATTCCGGAGTCTAATTCTAATGTAATATGAGCTGGTTATAATTATTTCCTGACATTATTAAAAAGTACAAATGTCAGTAGTCTAACGTGCTCATCAAGGGGAGGGGCTGTACCGCAGGCAATTCAATTACATTTCGGTGGCAGTTTTTAAAATAATGAAAATACAATTAATGGCCACCAGGTGCCTACAAGGAGCACTTCCAAATTCATCTAAAGCATTTCACTTGGTTAATTGACAGTAATGCGTACAACATCATATTTATTTATCATGAAAGCAACTCAATTGTGAACTTAAATGTAATCACTGTAACAATTGAACTACATTTCTACCAATTATTGTCCCATCTAAGCTAATTTTTTCATTTTAAAATACCTTTTAAGCAATAATGTTTCTCACTACCTAGATGGCTCAAGCATTTGTACATTGTTGTCACAGATGTTGTGTTTGTTGAGAGAGGGAGACCCAGGCAGGTAGATGGTTGGAAGTTTTACTATACAAATATCGAGGGAGCATTCCGATGTAGCATAGTTGCAGGTGAAAAAATTTACAATACACTTCTACTTTAACAAGAGACAAGGACAGATGCAGTGTATGCATAACTCAACTGCTTTTAACTGGAGGTACAACAAATAAATCTTATCTAGTATGATCTGCAGTGGCATAGAACGCTTACAATATATATATCTATATATATAATTCAAGCTATTCCACACTCTTCTCGCAACTTACTGTACATCTTAAATGGACAACTTCTGGACGTTAGCAATCCAACACTGACATAGTAACAGGAAATCAATAACCAACACTGCTCTCTTGCCTGGCCAGCGTTTATATGGAAATGACTAAATGACTAATTGAACATGGCTGAACTTAATCATCAATCAGATCCACAAGTATCAGCCTCACCTAATTAAACCCTATCCTAGCAATGGCTAAGCAAGAGAGAGGTGCCAAACAAACTTAAAGGAACAGTATATCCTAAATGATTCATACAAAGCTTTGTAAGAATGAGTCTTGGTTAACTTACGGACAGTAGCTTATTTCTATATAATTTAATTAAATTCTGAAGTTGAAAGTACTATTTGTAGAGCTGTACTAATTCTCCAGCCTAGAACACAGTAATTATATATATGTATTTGACAGAATATACTGTAGATTACCTGACTGCTTTGGTAAAGTGTGGAGTGATTAGATTAGATAAAATCATGGCAACGTAATGTTTTAGACATTGCTGTAACACATAAAAAATGGCTGTGTTCTCCTGCTACTTGAAGTTATTTCTATGCTTTTTTTAAATATCATTTGGCTATACTTTACAGTACAGTTTGTTCATGTAGGTTTTTACAATTCTTAAACAGAAAAAAAATGAAAATGTGACAAAAGAAGTGACAGATCACATTGTAGTTAGATATGATTTTCAATGCAATTGAAAGTGTGAGCACTTTAGACTACTGACATCTGTATGTTAGGGGATCAGCCAGCAAAATGCTGCTACCAATTTTGTCTGAAATTAAAATAAAAGAAAATGAAAAGGTTACAACTACAATCACAGATAGTGTGAAATTAAACAAGTTTGGACTTCACCATATAATGTATGGAGAATTGATTTTTCTTACACCTATCCAGTAGATCTTGTTTAGCTCAGTTGGTAGTGTATGTCACTAAGATAGTGGATTTGATTCACATGGGAGGCTAGCCTGAAAATGTATAGTCGGCTCTGGATAAAAGTGTCTGGTTAATTATATAGATGAGATAGAGAAAGGGCGTGTCTGTCTCTCTGTGCCATTATTGCATGTTATATCATGGGCAAAGCAACTAACACCATCCCCATTTTAAAAGCAGTAGTGGATCTGATTTGCTGCTGACCTGCAGTGGACTAATCGGCAAAGAGAGTTGAATATCTGTTGACTAAAATAAAATGGCAGATGTGCCTTGCTAAAATATGCTTTTTCCTGGTTATGTCCTCTAAGCACCTCTATATTATACACTAAAGCTCCTGTGGGCAGCATTGATCCAGCTGCAATGTTTTAATAATAGACACCATGGAAGAAGATGTAAGAACCTGGACAAGCCAGATCTGGGCCCTCTAAACCATACATATGTTCTAATATTATATCAAAGTCTTACACATGCTTTGAACATTGTCTTTATCCTGCCTGAAAAGACAGGTGGGTCCAGGGACGTGCACAGACATTTTGAGGGGCAGGGGCTCGAGTGAAAAAAAGGGCACTTCTCATAATTACATATTGTTTTACTTTAAAAAAAATATATATATATATATATTAACACAACTCTGACTTCCTTTTTTAAAAGATGTCTACAAAATAATCAGTTCACACAGAAACCATGGCCGTGTTTTACTAATAATTTGTTTATTTTTGTACAAGGCACTACATTATTTTAATTATTTTGGTGTTATCAGAATACATAACACTTTAAAATCAACACAAATATTCACTCTAAACTGAAAAGCGCTGTTGCTGCAGTTTTCTGTAGCCTTGTGCGAACTTATTCAATAGAATTAGATTTCTAGACTGTTCTTTCCAGTGCAAAAAATAATATTTTTAATTTAGTCGTTTTTTTAATCATAGCCTACATATGTCTTTTTCTCGATTTACTGAAGCCTATATGTAAAACTACTGTCTATGTGTAAAACACATTTACAGCTGCACTGCTAGCACATTGAGCGTCTGGCTCGCTCATAGGCTGCGCTGCGGCAACTCCACATCCAATGACGCGAGCGCCACTGACGTGCGACCAATGATCCAACTCTACGTCATTACACGTCAGAGCCCGCCAAGGGGGCCTGGGTGGGCTCAGCCTATAATAGTCCCCGAATTTGCCATTATAGCAGGTCTTCATTCATTCATAGTCTGTCTGACCTATATTAAAAGCTATGTATATCTGTCATTGATTTGCACTGAATTGATTCTCAAAAATACGGAACAAAGTGTGTTCCGTATCAGTTTAATACGGAACAAGACTTTTATGTGTCAAATACGGGACAATTCCGTATTATCTGGAACGGTTGGCAACCCTACTAGTAGCTCATGAGGCATGCATGCAGAGGTGGGTAGAGTAGCCAAAATCTGTACTCAAGTAAAAGTACAAGTACTTATGGAAATATTTGCTCAAGTAAAAGTAAAAAGTAGCAACCGTAAAAATTACTTGAGTAAGAGTAAGGAAGTATTTGATTAAAAAACTACTCAAGTAGTTAGTTACTAGTTACTTTCGATCTGATTGATAGAAGCAAAAACCCTGAATTTCAGACTACTTGGAGAGCTTTCACATAACTCTGCTTGAAAGTTTCATTGTTCTGCTTACAATCTTTGCTTTCAGGTCATTTGAGAGTTGTTTTGAAGCCCCCATGTTGCCACTCTTCAGAGAGTTGAAGAGAACACTTTTCAATTGGCCACCTTAAATGATTGGATGCACCCAAATGTATGCACCTGTCTATTTTCGTTTTAATGCATATTGCACATATTCTGTTAAAGGTACAATATGTAATATCAATCAAAACAATAACAAAATACATACTTTCCATTGAAAGAAAACATCACTATACATATATTATATATATTTCTTAGTTGTGTACTTACATTATCCTAAATGTTTCCACCAACTTTCAAATCCAGAGGAATTTGTAATTTAATTTGAAGGACGTTTCTTTTTGTTGCCCTTCAATGACGTCATATAATATAGTTGCTCTAAGTTCCAGGGAACCGCCAAACATAACGTGGATAAAGTTATAATATTTTTAACAATACATTACTTTGTCAGTGAACATTTTTTCTGCCGGAGTAGCTAGATGTAGCTAGGAAGGTTGTCATTGACGACGATAACAAAACCCATGATCCCACGCAACCTCCCAACGTCATCCAAGTACATCTTTTGCTATTGTTTTGATTGAGAGCCCCCTGGCGGCCAAAAATTACATATTGCACGTTTAATCCAATTAACCTCATTTCACTACTAAAACATGTCTGTGTCCTTGAGTTATTTGATAGATGAAAATGAAATTGCTGATCCAAACACCCAACAATTTACAAATAAAAATCATGGAAATTGTCAGGGGTGCCTAAAATCTTGCATACGACTGTATATATATATTAACCAATGAACAACAAAAGTATGGGACAACATATTTATGGATGCCTTGTTTAATTTTTTGTTTTTGTTTTTACCATTAAACTATTCTTGATTTTGACATTATCTGGGCCTCCTCCTACTGGTGCGCAGAGGTTCCCGCGTTCCAGAGGCGTTTCCAGCATTGACGGACATCCGGGGCTTAGCCCAGACCATTTTATGCAAATACGGGGGATCACTCGAAGAGTTTTACAGTAACACTTTGCTTTCAGTCAAAGCACATCGTAATTGTGTGAGACTTTCCAGATGGATGTATCTTAAAACACACTGTAAAAAAATTATGTAAATTTACAAGGGAATTCTACAGTAACATACTGTTTTCTTGACATACAGAACATTACTGTTAACAGTAAAGTGTTAAGGGTGTTACAGCACCTCCCTCTGCAAATGTTTGTAATTACAGTATTTAACTGTAAACTGGTACACCAGCTTAAGTAATCAAGGACTAGTTGATTAGTAGACAAGTTGATTCAGGTGTGCTAGCTCAAATACATGGACTGGCTTGTGGTACTTGAGGAGAGGTTAACACGTGATCACAAATGTGTCCTTCACAGCAAATAACTGGTCTCATGTGGAATTGTTTGAAAACAGATTCATTTAGCTCTCAGCTTGCTAGTTGTTAGTTTATTTAAGTTTAACATTACCAATGCTGTAAATATACAGCACTTTACTGTTAACTCTGCTGCCAGCAATCAACTGTAAACATCAGAAAATACACAAATGAGCTGTAAAATAGAAACACATAACCAATGCTGTAAATACACAACACTTTTCTGGCAATTCTGAAACATTGTGTGCCAACCATAATAGCAAAGCCCTTTCCGTTTGGTGTTATCCTCCATGGACTGTGGGACGTGTCTGCTTACTTCAAAATCTGTCTGAGAGATGTTGCTAAGTTAGAAGTCTTTCAAACACAGTCTTTTCTTGTAAAAAACAAAAATTGTATCAATTAATTATGGATTAATGTTTGAAGAGGTGTAACCTTTACATAAAGAACCATAAACACACAGCACTTTGTCAACACAGCTGCCAGTAATTTACTCTAGATTTCTAATAAATACAGCAGTAAGCTGTATTGTTAGAATACAGTAATGGGCTGTAATCTTGTTCACAGCAACACTGCTATAATTAAACAGCTCTTTACTGGGAACTCAGCTGAATGTATATTACTAAAATTTTACAGCAAAATGTTTTACAGTGTAGTTGAACATAATATGAACTGTTGTGTATTGGTATATTACATTTTAAGTCAACAAAACAATTGTCCTAGAGAGTTCAATCTCTTTTCACCTGCTCCTGTTGCTCTCCCTTCTCATAAAGTCTTGTTGTCTCTTTTTCTCTCCTTCCACCAGAAAGCTACCAGAGACACAAAAGGTGTTTAATGTTAACATTAGTTTAACATTATGCAAACACACATACACTCTCTCAACAAACACACACACATTCAACATACACTATTCACCTCTTGCTGTCAATCTGGTGTCCTTCTCATTACTTGTTAATTTCACTCTCATCGCTTGCTTTTGTCCCTCTCATCGCTTGCTGTTGTCCCTCTCATTATCATCAAGCATTAATATAATATGTTTATGGTATTATACAAATATTCTCCTGAAGTTTTCTTATATAAATGCTTATCCCATGAGGGACTATTAAAGTGATTTATCATGCACAAACCTTGACTTGGTGTACCTGTATTTTAAATGCATGCAAGTACACACATTTGTTAAAAAATGTGACAGCAAAAAGCAATATTTACAACCTTTGAAAATATATGTACAGTACTTTTATTTATATTGTATTAACATGTTATAATGTATAAATGTTTGTAATTTCAGCAATCTGCGTGGAAGAAATGCTTTGACCCAACTCTACATGCCCCCCCCTCCCACTAGCAAGCCTTTCCTTCCCCTCAGCAATTTTCTGAAGAAACCCTTCTGACCTCTGCTACTTACCTAAACCACTTAAAAAAAGAAACATGTGTCTCAATGATATTGTTGTTGGAAAGGGTGGTATTTAAAACATAGCTAATTAACCTGCTAGTATTTATTTTTTAAACAAGGTTGTAATGATTGCTCAATGTGTAAAAAGAACAATGTTTATTGCAAAATACAAGAATGGCTGTTCAAGGAACAGGCACAGGATAATCCAAAACAAGGCAGAGGTCAGACCGGAATAGCATATATATGGCTAAGGTACAACTAGGGAAATCCACAGGCAGAATAATTCAAAACAGTCAAAACAGGCAGAGGTCAGACCAGAATAGCAACAATACATGAATGAATGAATGAATGCTCAGTAATAAGAAACTTGTACTTACAATACCTCGCAAAGAGGCAAGGAGAGGTGTGTGACTTAAATACAAAATGGCGTGAGCAGGTGTGGTGAATCAGGATAATTGAGTCCGGGTATGGGAACTGTAGTTCTGAGGAGGCATGACTAAGGAAGCTGTAGTACTG
>JACXGM010008513.1:0-28903 GCA_016801145.1 Umbra pygmaea | reverse complement strand
AGCAGCAGAGGGAGGGTCCTGCCCCCATACACATCGATGGAGCTGAAGTCGAGAGAGTTTCAGAGTTCAAGTTCCTCAGTGTGTTCATCAGCGACAACCTCACATGGTCCAGACAGACAATCTCGGTAACAAAAACTGCCCAAAAGCGCCTATACTTCCTGAGGAGACTCAAGAAGTTTGGCATGTCTGTCAGGATTTTTATAAACTTCTACAGGTGCACCATTGAGAGCATCCTCTCAGGCTGCATTACAGCCTGGTACGGCAGCTGGTCCGCTGCTGATCGTAAGGCCCTTCAGAGGGTGGTGAAGTCAGCGGAGCGCATCATTGGCTGCTTCCTCCCCTCCGTGCAAGGCATCTACCATAAGCGATGCCTTAGGAAAACAAAGAACATCCTCAAAGACCACAGCCACCCAGGCCGTGAACTTTTCTCACTATTGCCGTCTGGTAGACATTATCGGAGCATCAAGGCACGGACCACCAGACTTAAAAACAGTTTCTTCCCACAGGCCATTCGGCTGCTCAACATGGAACACAGACACTGATCGCAAATTGTCTGTTGAGCACTAACACTCTCTGGTCACTTTATGCTCTCTACATCTGATGTACCAGAATTCAAATGCACCTTTAAAAGCAATTTTCCATGCCAAATCTATAATATTTACTACATCTACTGTTGTACATTTTCCAGACCACTGCTCAGTACATAGCATTTTATTATTATTATTACTATTGTCATTATTATTTTAAAATTCTTATATTGTTGTAATTCTTGTTTTTAAGCCCACTGCATATAATCGCCGTGCCATGTCAAAAGAATTTATCTGCATAGGATGATGTATGTTATTCGATGCATATGATAAATAAACAACTTTGACTTTGACTTTTGACTTTGTATCTGAAAATCTACAGAGTTCGGTATTAATCTAATTGTAAATGGAAAATAGTTCTGCACAAATGGAATTTATTGCATATTTCAAAATGGTTAAGACATGCGTCACGATGAAACTCATTTAAAAATGAAAGGAACTAAATGCATATCTAAATGAACACTATTTTTCTGTATCTGATTACGACAGTTATACTATGAAAACAATATTCCCCAATGGACAATAAATACAATATATTATCTATTTATTATCTATCTATCTGTCATCATCTATTTATTTAACTATCTGCACCGCCAGACAGAGACATCGACAAGTTTCAGTTTTAAACATGATTTTGTTCTGTTTACCGTGTTATTTATGAGGATGAATTACGTAACATGCCAATGTTACAGATAATATTTGAGTGTTCTTCTTGCAAATATGTGCAATATGTGCTTCATTTGCATTTATGTCACAATCTTGTTTTATTTATTTTGTTTTTCACTGCAGGCTGATAATTGTAAGCATGGCTTTGTGACATCTTCATATTATTAATGAGGCAATATTCCGATTTCGTTTTAACAACGCTCTGCACTTTCAGACAGATCTACAGAAGCCTACGTGTTTCATCAATCTGCCGACGGTGTCGCCATTTCTCATTTCACCTGTTTTTGTGCGTACGCATGGGTCAGATTTGTTGTGAAGGACCGCACATTTTCCCGTCAAGTTTGTTTTTTATAAATCCCAATTATTGCGTAGAGAGTTGCGTACGTCTGACAGCTGAAATACAAATAAATAGAACATTCCAATATTTCAATATGTCGATGCCATTATTGCTGCAGTGTAGACAGATTAGATATTAAATCCATAATTGCAGTCTCTGCTGTTTGATATTGCATAATACTTAGCTGCTTGTAGGTTTACGTTACTCATGTGGAATTGCTAGACTGATAGATGGATTGTGTTTGTGTTTCTTTCATGTACAAATGTTAACAGTGTGACAGAGTGAATGAGAAATGTGAAGCAGCAACTTGTAAGCCATGTGGGCTTTCCTTATTGCATCCTGTGCAAAACAAGCCCACTGTTCCAGCAAACAAACATTCCTAGGTGACAGAGCTAAGTGACCTATCCTGCATCAGCACTTGCTTCAGTCATTCTGATGTGCTTTAAGAGGCTGGTGAAGGACCACATCACCTGCGTCATTTCCCACTCCCCAGATTCATTGCATTTTATTTAATTAATTTACCGTTAATTTAAAAGGCACGTTGACTGAGAACATATTCCCATTTGCAGCAGTGGCTTGGTGTGGTGAGTATTAGGGCGAGGGAATGAATGACCCAACTGAAAGCTGGGGATAATTAGGTTACCATGATGGTATGATGGCGAAATTGTGAATGTGGCCAGAACACAAGGGTAACACCCCTACTCTTACAATACGTGCCATCTATCTTCAGACCTTAGGGCACAGGTGTCAAACCGGTTCCACGGAGGGCCGAGTGTATGCTGGTTTTTGGTCTTTCCTTTCAATTAGAGCCCAATTAAGACATAGACTGCCACGTGAGGTTAGATCCTAACCAATTAGGGACATTCAATCATTCAGGTACAAGGTAAAAGCGAAAACCTGCAGACACTAGGCCCTTTGTGGATCTGGTTTGACACCCCTGCCTTAGGGAGAAGTGCCTCCTACTGGCTCTCCATCAGCACTTCCAACATAATATTATCTTCCATCCAGGCCTGAACAGGCCAATCCCTGGTTAGCTTCAGAAGCAAACTAGCACAGGGATACAGGACAGGTTGCTATGATTTTCAAATATCAAATATCAACTTTATTGTCACATAGTCACAAGTACTAGTGAAATTAGCCATCAACCTGTCCATAACAACAAAACATCACACACATCGGGTAGACAGGACAGGAAGACAGGATTAGAAAAAACAATACAGCATTACATGAGGAAAGATGAGGGGAAAAAAAGAGCAGCCCCACATTATGCCCCTTCGGGGGTACAGTGTGGTAACATGAAAAAAAAAAACACCTCAGCAACATTAGCACAGTCCGAACACTCTGAACAAGACTCGCAACAGGGGTGGTGGGTGCGGG
Organism: Umbra pygmaea; assembly: GCA_016801145.1. Classification (NCBI taxonomy): domain Eukaryota; kingdom Metazoa; phylum Chordata; class Actinopteri; order Esociformes; family Umbridae; genus Umbra; species Umbra pygmaea. The sequence goes on along the minus strand of JACXGM010008513.1, from coordinate 25,936 downwards.
AAAAGGGGAAATCAGGAAACCAGCCAGACAGGCAGCCATCTTGGACTGCAGCCTTCGTAGGCGCTATCCACAGACCCGTCTTATCAGGCTGGCGGGTATGAAGCTGCGAAGGCGGGGGATGGGGTGTGGGAGGTGTATCTGTACATGTGTGTGAGTTTGTGTGTGTGTGTAGGCCTGGAGATTTTTCCGTGGCTGGCAACAGTCCCAAGGTGACAAGTCCGCAGGATGTCGATACGGGGCAGCCTTGGTCCTGTCCCAGACAGAGTCACAATCACCAGGTGGCTGGTGGTGGGGGGAAGGGAACAAAAACAAGAGCATTTCACTGCAGCGCTGTCCGGGAGAATGTTAATCCAACCGTGCCTTGTCCAAGGCCAGTGGTTTGTTGTGGAGTAGCCGAAATAGATAAGATGTGTTGACTTTTGGGGTAGCAGCCGCATTCCAATCTGCACGTCTGGTCCCTTCTTGAGTCAATTTGGTCCATTTTGGTCTCCTAGACGATCCACTTTCCTGTGCAAAGCTGAGAGCTTCTCCGTGATGTTAACCAACTTGTGGTCTATAGACCCAGTCTGAGTGCAAACGGCTCTGCCCACTGTTTCAATCATGACGGGCAGCCCTGTGGGGCAATGAACAGCTGTCACTGTCTTCTTAATTTCTTGATAAACCAGGGCAACGCCTAATCCCATCAGCAGAAGACCTGTTATCATGGTTCCGAATAGGTAGATATCTTCAACGTCCTCCACGGAAAGAGCTGCCAGACACACGACCCGCCACCTCGCCCATGCGTCCATCGTGTAGCCAGCTGCAAACGTTCCGGCAGGGCAGTCAGGTTCCTCCGAACACAAGCTACGCATTGAGAATATGGTGTCAATTGCATTTAGAGACCAGTTGATCAAATCCATAATTTCCTTAGTTTGGAGAGCAGTGCTGCGAGAGGCTCTCAGAGTACAGGACAAAGACGAGACAAGAGCGAGCAGGGAAGATAAGGGAAGGGAGAGGGAGAAAATGCGACCGCCTCCGTTGAGAGCAAACGAGAAAAAGTCAAGTAACCAACTGGAAAAGACAAACATCTACAGTATTTGAAAATGCTGTTATGACTCACAACTTGACATTTAGCACCATAGTACCCTTAAAAGTCAACTCTGGTGCAAAATGAACCTAGGGGTTAATAACACATTGGAACGAAGTCGACCATTCTCTGGGATCTTTTCATGCTAATTGAATGCGCCCAGTTTTAGTGCAAACTGATAAATACCTTATAATGCTAGTTGTGAGGGCACAGATGAAGTAAAAATACATTGCTATTATAGACCACTATCAAGGCTCAAAATAGCACCACCTTTCTACGGTAGCATAATGAGGCTCCCTACATGCAAACCAAAGCATTGAGAACTTTGTAAGTGTACAGACAGTTTATTATAAATATAAAATACATTACCGTTTGTGTATACAGCCAGGTGCCATCTTAGATAACAGACTCCATCAGTCAAACCACAAACTCTGTGCTATGTGAGCTGAACTGTAAGCAAATTGTGTTTGATTTTAGGTCGTATTGCCAGCTGTAATTCTTGCTCATTGATCTGCATGAATGACTGCAAAACCTCTTGCCATGGAAGATCCCAAGTCACAGTTCAGCTCACGTACCACAGAGAATGTGGTTTGACTGATCGAGTCTGTTTGACATCAACATTCCACTCTTTCACAAGATCAACAAAATGCCAATGCCTGGACCTGGAAGGACTGGATGAAGGTGGTGAAATAGAAGCTACTTTGAGAAGGAACCAAGTGAAGTATCACTACAATTGTCAACTTCAGCTCAACAACACAGTTGAGTTACTTTGTGCCCAGAAGCAACAATCCGATTCTCAATGTAGTGAGACAGATGAAGGCCCAACAAAGTGTCGCAGAACCATGATGAAGAAGGTGTAAATGATCAGGTTTGCTTTCTTTGTGATACCATATCTCCTGAATCTGACCTATGTCAGGTAATAACAATGCACCTGAATGAAAGTCTACATGAATGTGCACAAACCTGAATGATGCTAAATTATTGGCTCAACTAAGTTGTGCTGATGCCATTGCACAGGAGCTTAAATACCATCATTTTTGTCTCATTTATCTTTACAACTGAAAGAAACTCCGCCTCAGAAGGCTTGAGAAAGAGTCACAGAGTGAAGTGGTCAACCAGCCATCTTTCCTATGGCTCTTTCTGAACTGGTCACCTATATTGTTGAAATCATAGAGAAATTGAGTCTACATTCTCAGCCAAGAAAGTGCTACTGTTGAGCCATCAAAGCAGAAGTTGGTAAAGGAGGACTGCCAACTATTCTCCAAACTCTTTATCTCCTGTCAGAGCAGAGAATGTGACCTGCAGGCAAGGACGGACATGCCATCGGGAGAATCGGGAGTTTTCCCGAACGGCCGGTCCATTCTGGACCGAACGGGCCGTTATATTCTACTTTGACGGCTGGTCGGCCAGTTACAATTCTGGAAGAATTAAAACAGGTGACAGTAGGCTGAAATGGACTGGCTGTTGTATCTGTAGGAGCGCAAAAATGCGCTCTGGCCCGGACGTCAAATCGAGAGAGAGAGAGTTCCTCTATATTTAGATGAGGAGAAACCAAGAGTGAATGACGGACGCGGGGAGTGACAGATACAGCGCGCGCGCCACCCCCCGCCGGCCCCTCCATCCAAAGTCCAGGGCTTAAATTTTGTCCCAGTCCATTCCTGCCTGGAGAATTTCTTCCAACATGAGAATCAGCCCTACCCCGCTACACTGAGTGAGGTGGAAAACCATGCTTGCCAGAAATTGCAGATGGCCTCCAATTTTTTAAAACCTACATCACATCTACAGAAAAAGAACCAGACACTGAAGTCATCATCATATATTGTTCAGCTTTGGTCCATGCACTACCACCAAAAAGATTGAAGACAATGGATTGAAGACAATCGGGCGTACGCCAATTCCTACGCAAAGGAAGGGATTTATCAATTTTAACGTGATTGTAGGCTGCAATAAAATCTCACATCTGGTCTGACCTTGTGTACGCAAATTCTCTAGTGTGACTAGCGGTGTTCATGGTTTAACCACCAGGTTCAGTGAATTGTTGAACCAGCAATCATTGATGAATGTGTCTGCATCGCAACTACCCCATATTACAAATTACATTTCAGAATTACGAATTGATTATATACAGCACATTGCTATTACAGTCTTTTCCAATTGCTAACATACAAAATGCATAATTTGGGTCATTGTGTCCAAACTCAACAAACAAGAATGCTTTACACAACACTTGAAGATTAACATTGAACTGTTGAAATGTCAAAACTGCCATTCTGCAATCAAAACTTAACACTCTGACTTCAAAAGGCCCTCTTCAGATTGATAGTTAACACACTTGCACATGAACAATAAACAGTCAAACAGACACAACACACTGGTCAACTTTACTCAAGACACTTCTGTCATTTGTAGTTTTTAAACTGTTTTTATTCCCGAATCCAAGCCTCAGTGATACATTGTACAGGTAGTAAAACAACTCCAATTACAAGTCAGGGATCACTCCGTTGATTGGGGTCGGGCCACGTCACCTTGTCCACATCACAGGCGATGTTCTCCCTTGCCAGGCAATGGGAAAATATCACTGGGCATGGCGTATCCACCCATGGATCGAGCCCACCTCGATGTCTCCGCATGCCTCCTCCATTGCTCGCAGGAGCGGCACGCGTGCATGTGTAGGCTAGGCAGTCATAGACCTTTCACTGCCATGCCGAAAATAATTCCCCTATCAGGTTGAAGACCGGGAAATAAGGGGGCAGGTACAGCACCATGAAATGGTCATGGTTGGCGAAGTAGTCAGGGACCAGAGCAGCCCGGTGGAAACTGACATTATCCCAGATGACAACAAACATGGGCTGCCCTGGTTTGTCCTATGTGACCGCGGCATGTAGTGCATGCAGAAATGTCAGTTTCAATCCCGATGTCTGGTTTTTACCAGAGTCTCTTCCTCTATCTCCTCTCCCTCTTCCCTCCCCGTCTCTTCCTGGTTCTCCTCTCCCTCTTCCCGTCTCTTCCTCATCTTCTCCTTCCCCTTGGTCCTTTAGCCTCCGTATTCACAATTGTCTCACGACAGGTGCTCATACCTGAATTATATATAGGAATTGATTGGTGTTCAGTTACAGGTTAAGTGTTTTACGATGTGTGCGGGAGTGTTGCTAATGTTGTGTGTGTTTTAACTATTGAATGGATGTGCGTACTGCAGAGTGTTTCATCATTGGCAAAAGTGTGTAACACATGCACGATGTGTGTAGTGTTTTGCTCCGTGTGTTACAGAATTGTTTACGGTGCCATGCCGACATTGTGTTTATTCATTTGGTGCCTGAGTGTACCAAATGCATACACTTGGTCAAAGTTTGCCAGCAGTTTTGGCGGCTATGAAATCCCTTTCTGGTATATTCAAACTATGATTAAAAGAAAATTTTATGAGATTGCTGGGTTTCCAATTGGGGCGAATTGGGCGATTGATTGTACTGCGTCTGTAGCCACCATCCATGAATGATTACACATTTATCAATCGCAGACACTAATCCAATCAACGTTCAGATCAAATGTGATGCCAGGATGTTTGTTCTGAATATGGTAGCCCGGTGGCCAGGTGGGACGCGCGTCTCTTTATTTTTCTCACCTGCAGCATTGGAACAAGGCTACAGGAGGGCGCATTGCATGGCTGGAGTCATCTTCTCGGTGAGTTACGCCGTTGTACAATTATTATAATAGTTCTACATAGTTCTTTGGTGAAATGGTTGGATGTGATTCATCTTGGTGAAAAATGTTATGCCCTGACTGAGTATATATAACACCGCTTGCAAATCCCGAAACAAGCTGGAGCGCAGGTTGAACAGTGCGCACACATGCACACAAACCACAGTAGAGTGATATAGGCTATAGGTTTGCTCAAGGGCAGGTGGCTCTGTCTTGGGTAAGCAGGGTGGGGTGAGGGGACTGCTATACACACCAAAGCAGGCCTGCAACATAATTATGGCATGCAGGGTTCTCAATATTATGATATTGCGCTGGAGAACAGTGCCGTTTAATGAAGATCAGTGGTCACAACAGCCAGCATTGGGGGCTCTAAGGAAACAGGATATTATTCTGAGCTTCTAATATAGTAAGTGATATATTGGGTAAGAAAGCTACTTAAAAATACAACATGTAATATTTAGTGAAAATTATTCATTTATTTGAAATACACTTCAGATTCTCGTTAATTGCTTTCAATGAGTATAGCAGTTACCTCAGCCAACATCGCATTTTCCTGTTTGCCTGTTTATTTAGCTTCCAAATAAAACCAAGCGGTTGGCCTGCACATGAGACCTGGGCATCTTTAATTTATTTCAGAGAAAATCCTTTTCTTTGCCGGATTTCGCTTAAACATGTCGTAAATTCTAAGGGTGAGGCCTCTAATCTGTGCATATTTGTGGGCGTGTTATTTAAATTACGATTGTTTTCAACCATCTGATTTATAACCGGCCGCTCATTCGTACGCTGGAATTGGAGTTATACAAATGTTATGTAAATCACACACGAGTCTCATCGTAAGATGATTTCTGCGCTAGATCTACACTGGTTTCTATGCACGTTTGATAAATGAGGGCCATTTGCCCTCATTTATGAAACGTGCGTACGACCTAAAACAGGCGTACGACGGGCGTATGCCGATTCCTACGCAAGGCAAGGGATTTATCAATTTGAACATGATCGTAGGCTGCGATAAAATCTCACGTCTGGTCTGACTTCGTGTATGCAAATGATCTAGTGTGACTAGCGCTGTTCATGGTATAACCACCCGGTTCAGTGAATTGTTGAACCAGCGATCATTGATCATTGCTCATTGAGTGTGTTCATCGCAACTACCCAATACTGCAAATCACAATTCAGAATTACGAATTAATTGTATACAGTACATTGCAATTAACTGGTTCTTTTTTGTGTAGGCCTATTTTCCATCTTACTTTGAGATGGCCTAGAACATGAGGGCGTAATAAGGCAGACAACAATGTCAATCAAGTACTTAAACAATATATATTAGGTTCTGTAGGCGCCCTAGTGTGATTGGTGAAATGTCCATTAAGTTGCCTATTGAAACAAGCACTTTGGCATGCCTGAAGTCGAAGCAATGGCAGATTTGGCTCTGTTAGAGGACCTTAATGCGCGCTTAAGATGCGAGAGGGTGTTTCGGGACCGCGCAGATGTGTTCATGGAGAGTGACCAGTGGCTAATAAGTCGTTTTCGTCTCCCGTGGGATGTTTAGTTGAAATCATTTATTTGAAATGTATTTCAGGTTCTCATTTATCGCTTTCAAGGTATCATTAATGGCCTGAAGTGAACGATTAATTTCACCCATCCATCTACAGATGTCTGCCTGTCTCTCCAGGACTTCAGCGGTCAGTACAGAGGCACGTGGTGGTGGACCAGGACGGGGTGAAGACAGGCGCTCCTGTTCCACTGGTCTGTTTGGACACTGCTCTGAGGAACTTTGAGCACTGGTGCTTGGCTCTGACTGATCTGTAAAAAATAGAAAATAAACGATTCAATGCACCTTATTTGTGTGATTATTTTAGGCTGGCAACATATCAGTGTTTGTACTGTGGCTATTTCTCTCACCATTTGCCTGCTCAGACTCAGGTACAGTCTCCCCCTCTACAAATGCCACTAATGGAGGGTGACCCGATAAGTGCGGCCACTCTTTCCTCAGCTGCCGTTAATACCAGATCGGGGTCTGACTGGCCACCTCCCGTCTGAATTTGGCTGCGCCTCATGGCTGTACCTCGTTTTTTTGTGGCCAGTTTAATGTCAGACCATTTTTTCTTGACCTTATTGGACATAAAAAAATTGTTCACTTCATGCTTACTACAAGCTTAATGACTTAAGCGTAGGAAATTAAATATTAAAATAAATATTAAATATTCAAACCTCTGCAGGAGTCCGATTTACCGCAGAAACGCTGTTGACTGCAGCAGTAACCTCAGTCCACACAGCATTTTTTCTTGCTCCTTTGATGCCTGATTTTAAGCTACCAAATAAAACCAAGTGGTTTGCCTCCACCTGAGACAAGAGCGTCTCTATTTCTTCCTCAGAGAAATTCCTTTTCTTTGCCGGATGTCGCTTATCCATGTCATAAATTCTAAGGGCGAGACCTCTAACCTGTGACTATTTATGGGCGTGATACTTAAATTACAATGTTTTCAGCCGTCTGATTTATCAACAGCCGCTCATTCGTACGCTGGAAATGGAGTGATACGAAAGTTTTGTAAATCACACGTGAGTCTCATCGTAAGATGATTTCTGCGCTCAGATCTACACGGTTTCTATGCACGTTTGATGAATGAGGGCCATTGTGTTTGATGTGTACATTCCATCAAGCCTCCAAATGGAAACAAGTTCTAAACGAGGCCAGTGAAGTCGATGCCAAGTGACAAACAAGAATAAAGTTCCATCAAATTGGCACAATTTCCTGAGATATAATGATGACATCACAGACCTCATCCACTTTCTGGCTGACATGATTGCACAAATGACTGTGCCAAACATAGTTGTTGTAACCAAGGGACCCGATGTCTTGAGTACATTTGAAACCTGTCTCGATTATCTAGACAAGTTTCCATGAGGAAGCTGATAGACGCATCTTTGTACATGCCAAACATGCCACAGAGGAGGGCAGCAAATCCATAATGAAGCTGTGCATTGCATTTGGGCATGGTATGAGCCTACGGTGGATTGTTGTTCATGACCTGTACCATGTTATTGGGCTGGTTAAGACCAAAGGCATTCTATTCTTTCACACCTTTACAGGTTGTGATACTGTATCAGCCTTTATCAAAAAAGGCAAAAAGACTGCCTGGCAAACCTGGGACATTTTCCCTGAGTCCTCTCTCGTCTTCAGCCTACTAAGTCAATAACCTCCTGTTCTGACTGATAGTGACGTGGAGATCCTTGAGAAGTTTGTGGTCCTGGTGTATGATCGATCAAGCACAGCTGTTTGTGTAGATGAGGCTAGACTACACATGTTTGCAAAAGCAGGGGCCATATGAAGCCATTCCTCCAACAACAGCAGGTCTGCTTCAACACACTAAACATGATCAATCTCGGTCAGGCTGCATATGAGTCAAGCAACCCACTGTCAGCCAGATGCAGAGAGTCCTGCTGACTGGGAATTGTGAACAACTAGCCAAGTGTGGCTGCAAATTAAGAGTGTTGTGGAAGATGCAAATGTTTTAGTTTGGGTTTCACTTGCACATAACTGTGCAATTACAAATGTGAATAAAAAAGTAAGTAGCCTTGCGGTGGCCCGAAAGCCGATGTCCTGATTCTGGACCATGATGTATATGCACACCTTCCTGGATACAGATGTCACACGATAAAGTTGTGCTTTTCATACCGCGGCACCAATTGGTGCATTTAGTTGCCAATAAATGGTCTATACTCGTCGCTGGGTGGTGTTAGACCACTTAAAAAGAAACAGGAGATTGCAGTTCTAATGCTTCCTAGAGATATGTTTTTTGGGGACATAGACTGATATTAAATCAATGCAATTTTATTATTATACACAGTATAATACCTTTTCTGAATTTAAATAACACCTTGTTTGTTTTAAAATGGCTTTAGGAAAGCAAATTAAATATCGTAGACCAGTGGAAAAAATATGTTTTGGAATATTGCATTGTATGACTTCGACAATCGACTAGTGTGGACTTCACTGGAAAATGGGAAATAAACAGAGGTATGTACACTAACTTATTTGTTCAAACTCGCTGTGTTAATTATAAGGAATCAGTGCCAATGGATATGGACTAGTAATGACATTTTGAACATGTTTAGTGTCTCAAAGCATGTTTTTTAACTTGCCCCGTAAATGTGTAATGATTGTGTACTGGCAGCAAAAGGTAATCACAATTTTGGCAATACAGATTGTTTGATTTATTAACGCTATGGACAGCACTTCCGATATGCAAACAACAGAGCTACGTTTTGAAATCGCCCGGAATTCTCCTTTAAGGTGAGTATTTTATGCAGTGACATTAAAAGCTTTACACCCTATTAATATATTTGAATGACCATGGCTTTCATACACCAAACGGTCTACAATAACTTCAACCCTTAAACAAGCAATTCAAAATCAAGCAAACAATTGTTCATTGTGACATTCATCATATAATTTTAAGAAGCCAAAAATGATTGTATACCCTTGATTCTTATGGGTATGAAAGGCATGATGGTTCAAACTCTGATATGTGAAACATTACTACAATACTGAATGAAACATGTTACTTGTTTTCAGCTGTTTCCTAATATTCTACATTGATTTTGTTATCTACCCCTCAGAAGATCGCAATGCCTTCCTCCACTGATGTGCACTTTCCAAAGATTTGTAGTATGAGGGGCCTCTATCTCATGGCCTTCACTTGACCTACTGTATCCTAAGTCTATTGCCACACTTGTGTGTTGCAAACCAAAGGTTCTGGGAGATGAGATGTGCAATGTACCCCATTTGTTTAAGAAAGCCATGTCTGAATGGCAAGCGTGTATCGAGTAAGTAGATAAATCTCATATGGTGTTTGTTGAAACATATAGCTCACATTTCATTACTGAGCATCACTGAAATTGAGATGTCATTTGAAATGGAGAGATGGTATGTGCATTGTTACTGTTTAGACTAATTATACTGGAGGATGTGTTTTCTTTTGTTCTACATTTTTGTTGTATTGGCAGTAAGAAACAGTGTGCATTTCTGTAGAGGAAAATTAAACTTGTTTTAGCTTTTATTTTGAAATCAGAGGTGTATTTTCTGATATGCTCTGGAATAATATCATCATTTTGTTTAAAAAAGACCCTCAAAGTGAGAATGCTTCATGCTACTTATTTTAAAACTCTTTTTCAAGAAATTTCATCTAATTTTACGATTTTGTGCTAATTTTGGAAGTTTATTATAAGAAAACAAACTCTCAAATAAGAACAATTGACTAAAAAAACAAATTTTAAGGATTTAGATCTAAAATAAAAAAAATTCAAGGGCTTGTATCTAGCTAAACTTTTATTTTTCAAGAAATTGCATCTCATTTTAAGATTTTTGTGCTAATTTTTGATTTTTTTTATAAGAAAAAACTCTCAAAATAAGAACAATTGACAAAAAAACTAATTTGAAGGATTTATATCTAAAATAACAATTTTTCAAGTGCTTTTATCTAGCTAAACTTGCTTAGTTTTAAGCATTTTTATCTAGTTTTAAGATAAATCTAAGATTGTCAAAAGAGTTAATGGACAAACATGCTGTGCATTTAGAAGTGAAAATTATATGATGTGGGGATTATACTGCATATAGCACATTATGGGATACCTGCACTGATGAGAATGGGATACTGATTGAAGAATGAATGGAGATTAAGGATCTGGTATGCCTAAATGATGGACGGGTATGTGGATTAATGTGAGTTAGAAATGCAGAAAATAGATATTACAGATAATGTTAGTATTGTTAATAACTGTATTTGTGATGCCATATTGTTAACAGCGAGTCAGACTATTTGGAAGAACAGAGGCAGGAAGTAAAAGAAGATAGTGCCATGCTGGACAAAGGAATGTGATCAAGCGATTAAATCCCGACATAAAGCCTTTTGAAAGATAAAAAATTATCTTAGTGTTGAGAATTTTATTGACTATAAAAGGAGGCAAGCAAATGTAAGGAGAATCATTAAAACTACAAAGAAAGAGTTTTGTAGGAAATTGTTTAACCCCAGTGGGAATGGAGACAGACATTGGAAGAGTGTGGGGAATGATAAAAAGGATGAATGGAATAAAAAGAGAATATGGCTATGTCAAATAATAGCTGTCAGAGATGAGGAGAAAGACAAAATGTTGGTGAAAATTTTTGTTAAAATTCATAAAATAATATGAGTGAAGAGGGGACCAGAGGTAGGGTAAGTACGTTGGAGCAGTATAGAGAGCTACTACAAACCAAGGAATGCAATAATGACCAATTAAATATGCCGTTTACAAAATTAGAATTGTGCTCTAGAAATACCAAGAAATCAGCTCCAGGCATGGATCAAATTTGTTATATAATGATTAGTCATCTTAGTGTTTCATCCAAGGATGTTTTGTTGGAACTGTACAATAACATTTGGGAGGAAGGTAAGTTACCACAGAGTTGGAAGTGGTAGTTCCTATATGTAAACCAGGGAAAGACCCTTACGAAAAAGAAGTTTATTCAAGTGTACTATTAGTATATTTATTTTAAACTAAGTATGCTTTCAGTCTACTTTTTATACACTAATCAGAGATATACTTAAAAAAATTATACTTAAGTATACTTGGCTTATAGTGACAAGTATACAGAAAAGTCTAAGTATATTTGGCCTATACTTGTACTTAAAACTTTACTTAAGTACAAGTATAGGGCAAATATACTTAGACTTTTCTGTATACTTGTCAGTATAAGCCAAGTATACTTAAATGTTCTGTATAAGGAAAGAATACTTTTCTTCAATATATATTTTATATATGTGGTTTTATATTAAAGAAAAGTATTATTTCCTTATACAGAATGTTTAAGAATAATTGGCTTGTAGTTGTGCTTACTCTAAAACAATACATTTTTGAGATTTTTGATTAATAAAGAAAACAGTTATTTTCAATCCGGAGAATAGTCTTGAGTATTTATATGTTTAGTCCAGTGTATGCAAATTAACGTCAACTCTATCTAAAGTACATTTAAAGATATTTTAAGTATAAACACTAATACCTAAAAAGAATCCTAGTAGTATACTTTAAAGTGCAACAATAATATATAACCAGTAAACTATAAGTATGATCTACTTAGCCCAATCACCTAACGACTACAGCCCCATTGACTCCCTATGCCAATGCATTGATGAAATTAACAATTGGATATTCCAAAACTTTCTTCAGTTAAACAAAGAGAAAACTGAAGTCATTGCATTTGGAAACAAAGATGAACTTCTCAAGGTGAACGCATACCTTGATGCTAGGGGTCAAACAACTAAAAATCAAGTCCGGAATCTTGGTATGATTCTGGAGTCAGACCTTAGCTTTTTTAAAGCAATAACTAAATCAGCATATTATCATCTTAAAAATAACTCAAGAATTAGATTCTTTTTTTCCAGACAAGACTTAGAGAAACTTGTTCATGCTTTCATCACCAGCAGGGTGGATTATTGTAATGGCCTCCTCACTGGTATTCCCAAAAAGACCATAAGACACCTACAGCTCATACAGAATTCTGCGGTCAGGATTCTAAGCAGAACCAGGAAATACGAGCATATCACGCCAGTCCTCTCAAGTCACTGGCTCCCAGTTACATGGGATAGACTTTAAAGTATTATTACTGGTATATAAATCACTCAATGGCCTAGGACCTAAATACATTGCAGATATGCTCATTTAATATAAACCCAACTCAGATCATCAGGACATCAGCTAGAGATACCAAGGGTTCACTCAAAACGTGGAGAACCTGCGTTTAGTTACTATTTGCCGCAGCTGGAACCAGCTCCCAGAGGAGATCAGATGTTCTCCGACATTAGTCACTTTTAAATCCAGACTCAAAACCCATCTGTTTAGCTGCGCATTTACTGAATGAACACTGTGCCAAGTCCGAACTGATTGCACTATATTTTTTATGGTTCATTCAGTCTCTTTTATTTCTTAAACTGTACTATTTTCTAATTGTTTTTCATTTTAATTTTAAATTGCTTTAATTTTTATCTTTAATCTGTTTTAAATTGTTATGCTTTCCTATTTATGTAAATCACCTTGAATTGCCATTGTGTATGAAATGTGCTATATAAATAAACTTGCCTTGTCTTGATGTTAAGTACACTGTAGAAAAGCTTACATGTATACTTGCAGTATAAAAACTATTAAACCTAAAACAAAAATAGCTAGAACTGTATGGTGCAAATGGCTCAGTGGATAGAGAGGCAGACTCGTGATCACAAGGTTGTAAGTTTGAATCCCGTCTCACCCCAAAATCATATAATTTTTAAATTCAAGTATATAACTAGTAAACTAGAAGTATATCTATAAGTTCACTAGTAGTATAGTTGCAGTATAAAATCAAAGTTAAATATAAACTATTTGTGTACTCAAACTTTACTATTTTTACATTTAAAGTATACATAATAGTATACTTTTATATACTAAAAAGTGGGCCAATTTAGTCCCAAGAAGTATTAAAGTAGTACACTTATAAGTATACCACTAGTGCATTGATATTAGTATACTTACTATGAAAAGTATACTTGGAAAATATACTTGAACTTTACTTAAGTTTACTTAATAAAATGAACTTGAAGTATACTTTTTTTTGGTAAGGGAAGACTGCACAAATCCAGGTAATTATAGACCAATTGCTTTGACTTAATATGGAAAATATGGTGAATGCCAGGATAATGTATTATGTGGAATTTAATAAATATTTTGCCAATTGTCAGAGTGGTTTTAGGAGAGAAGATACCATGGACCCTGCTGTGTGTCAGGAACACGACATAAGAAAGGCACAAATAAATAGTGTAGTGGCTGTTTTCTTTGACATAGAGAAAGCATACGATATGTTAGGCAAGTTGGGTGTTGCAGGTTGAATGTATAGGTGGATTAAGGATTTTTGAATGGGGAGAGTAATAAAAGTGATAATAGGGAACAGTTATTCCGGAGAGTTTCTGGTCGACAATGGAACACCACAAGGGAGTATAATGAGTCCTTTATTATTTTCTGTCCTGATAAATGACGTATATGAGGAATTGGAGGCTGGGGGTCATGAAATGATTCACCACTTGGTTACAGTTATGTTATCATACATCGTCGCTAGCTGGCTGATACATCACCAGAGGCGACAAGTGTTGATCACAAACTTAAAGATATCAAACGAAATCCACTGCTAATGTAGTTTGGTTAAAACTGTAGACATGCATGGTGTCCATTCAATGCTCGTCATTGAAATGCGGGAATGTTTTTCACATCAGCAATATAAAGAAACTAGGGATGCTCATATTGACAGTTTAACCGTTAACCGAAAGTAAAACATTTGACCGGTTAATACTATCAGTTAAACGGTTAAGAAGTTTTTAAAACTTTTTACGTATATATAGCCTATATTAGTTAAATCACGTGGCGCGTTGACACGCGCAACCAGAGCCTGGCGCTTCATTTTGAAAGGTGGGAAGATATAGGTAATGAGGAGCGAAATATACCGGCTGTCTGTTTTGCATCTACAACGTGTTCTTCATTTAAAATGACAAGCCTTGAACATTTATGGTGACTGTGATATTAACTTTATTAGCTTTCATTTTTTCATGTACAGAAACGTAACGCTATCGTATTGGGAAGCATATATTATTTTATCGGCTATAATTCCTCATGCTCCTGATGCATTATAGCCAACGAAATAAGGTTACCTTAAAAACAACACACAGTGATTGACAACAAGCATTTTATTTTCGGAGAGGACCGTAATGGTAATTTCAATGAAATGGGAGCGCTCGGCAGTTATTGTATAGTTAGGTAACATAACGCATAGCAAGTGTTATCAACATTTTGTTTTGTGTTAATGAAATATAGCCCTTATTTGCAATAGGCCTCCTGTAAGCAACAACCTTGTTCCAGATTGTCACAGAGTGTTTTCATTCTATAATTTGACAACTCGGTAAACACTGCATCAAGGCTACTTTCCTTTGATTATTGAAAGCAGAAAGTGAAAACGTCTGCGACAAATTTTCTGCGACAATATTTTGGTTGGTGTGGACATTACGTGTGTGAAAATGAAAGTGAAACCAAACATCGACACAGGTTAATGAAACAAACTAGTTTCATCGTATCGTTTAGTGTGGACTTTGCACCCCAGTGAACTTGTACGCAAAGCTGGTGCACCCGGCAGCTGTTGTTGATCTGTTCTGTATGCTGTTTAGACATTAAAACAAATCCGTGGAAAAAAATGTTTGTATATTTAACGGGTTACAGACACTCGTCAATTAATTCTTTTTATTTAAAGCCAATTGAATCTTATAATCTTATCAGTTAACGGTTAATAATCGGTTAACAAGTTCCGGTTGTCGGTCAGGAAAATTACCCGAAATGAGCATCCCTAAAAGAAACTGAAACTAGCAATTTTTTTAAATGTTTCAATTAAGAACATAGTTGCAAATATATATCCACAGGACTGAGTAGAGCACAAAACAAGTATGTCGTAATTTCTAAGTCAATTATTTAAGCCGAAAATACATTTATTGGACTCTCTTGATGGTCTGGCTGCCATTGTTGCCGGTTGTGCAGTGTATTCTGGGTACCCCTTGATTTCAAGTAAGCTTTCGATAATGCTTGGTTTTAAGGGGTATCCACCCCTTCCCCTTAGCCCTATTCCTAGATCAAAATGAGAATTGGGATAGCCTTTACTCTCAAATGAATGCTCAAAACTAAGGGGAAGGGGTAAGGGGAAGGATTAAGACAGAGAAATGGGATTTACCCTTAGGCCTACATGGGCAGTGCATATTGAAAAAAATAGGACAAGTGTTAAATATGAGTGTTAAATAAATAGTGGACAAGTGTTAAATATGATGCAATGTTTAGTGGGGATTGAATGGGGGGTGGATACGTTGGCTTTATAGACAAAATATTAGTGGGTTGATTAGATCTCTATTAGATTATGGTTGTGTGGTGTATGGGTCAGCATTAGGAACGGCTCTAAGAAAGTTAGATATTATACAGTATTAGGTTTTGAGACTATGTACAGGGGCTATGAAAACAACACTGATTGTAGAACTACATGTGGAAATGGAGAAATGCCATTGGAATTGAGATGGATACAGTTGTCAGTCAGTTACTGGGCTAATTTACAAGGACATAGTCAAGAGCATACAGCAATATACACTTTAAAGCAGTGTTGGGAAAAGGAGAGGTGGACAACGAAAAGCTGCAGGTGGACAGTAATACAGAAAGCAACAGAGCTTCAAGTTAATCAGATAAATGTTAGTCCAACTATAATGTAATTAAACCTGGCTGCTTCCAGATGCTACAGTAGATATTACGGTGTTAGAAAGGAAAAACAAGGATTGGGTAATTCATGGAATGTGGAGAACAATATTAAGAAGTACCATAGCTATGTTCCTCTCCGGGAACCATCACCTTATCGTGGTGAAGAGGTTTGTGTGTCCCTATGAACCTGAGGGCTGTGTTGTCTGGAGTTTTTTGCTCCTGGTAGGGTCTCCCATTGCAAAGTGGTCTCAGGTGAGGGGCCAGACAAAGAATGGTTCACAAATACTCCAATGAAGAAGCGAGGAAGAGGAAGAGAGACCCTGCCCGGAGCAAGCCCGGGGCCCCCGTCTGGAGCCAGGCCTGGATGGAGGGCCCGTCAGTGAGCGCCTGGTGGCCGGGTTTTCCACGGAGCCCAGCCGGGCACAGCCCGAACAAGCAACGTGGCACCTCCCTCTCCGTCCCATGGGCCCACCACCTGTGGGAGGAACCGCTGGGGTCGGGTGCGCTGCCAAATGGGTGGTAGTGAAAGTCAGGGGCTTCGACGGACCAGACCTGGGCGGCAGAGGCTGGCTCTGGGGACGTGGAACGTCACCTCTCTGGGGGGGAAGGAGCCGGAACTGGTGCCGGAGGTGGAGCGCTACCAATTAGATCTGGTGGGGCTTACCTCTACGCAAGGTCTCGGTTCTGGAACCATTCTCCTGGATGGGGTTGGACTCTTTTCTTCTCTGGAGTTGCCCAGGTTGTGAGGCGCTGGGCGGGTGTGGGGATACTCACAAGCCCCCGGCTGAGTGCCGCTACGTTGGAGTATACCCCGGTGGACGAGAGGGTCGCCTCCCTGCGCCTGCGGGTTGCTGGGGGGAAAACACTGACTGTTGTTTGTGTATATGCACCAAACAGGAGTTCAGAGTATTCAGCCTTCTTGGAGACCTTGAATGGAGTCCTGTATGGGGCTCCAGTTGGGGATTCCATAGTTCTGCTGGGGGACTTCAACGCGCACGTGGGCAATGATGGAGACACATGGAGAGGCGTGATTGGGAAGAACGGCCTACCTGATCTAAACCCGAGTGGTTGTTCGTTGTTGGACTTCTGTGCTAGTCATGGATTGTCTATAATGAACACCATGTTCGAACATAGGGATGCTCATAAGTGTACTTGGTACCAGAGAACCCTAGGCAGAAGGTCAATGATAGATTTTATAATTGTTTCATCTGGTCTGAGGCCGTATGTTTTGGACACTCGGGTGAAGTGAGGGGCGGAGCTGTCAACTGATCACCATCTGGTGGTGAGTTGGGTCAGGGGGTAGGGGAAGACTCTGGACAGACCTGGTAAACCCAAACGGGTAGTGCAGGTGAATTGGGAACGTCTGGAGGAGGCCCCTGTCCGACAGACTTTCAACTCACGCCTCCGGCTGAGCTTTTCGTGCATCCCTGTGGAGGTTGGGGGCATTGAACCCGAGTGGACAATGTTTAAAACCTCCATTGCTGAAGCTGCGGTGGGGAGCTGTGGTCTTAGGGTCTTGGGTGCCTCAAGGGGCGGTAACCCACGGACACCATGGTGGACACCGGTGGTCAGGGAAGCCGTCCTACTGAAGAAGGAGTCATTCCGGGATATGTTATCCCGGAGGACTCCAGAAGCAGTCGCAGTGTACCGAAGGGCCCGAAGGGCTGCAGCCTTTGCCGTGAAAGAGGCAAAGCAGCGGGTGTGGGAAAAGTTCGGAGAAGACATGGAGAAGGACTTTCGGTCGGCACCAAAGTGCTTCTGGAAAACCGTCCGCCACCTCAGAAGGGGGAAGCGGGGAACCATCCAAGCTGTATACAGTAAGGGTGGGACTAATGTGGATTTCGTCCTGGTCGTGGAACAACGGATCCGCTCTTTACTCTCGCAAAGATCCTGGAGGGGGCCTGGGAGTTTGCCCATCCTGTCTACATGTGTTTTGTGGATTTGGAGAAGGCGTATGACCGGGTCCCCTGGGAGATACTGTGGGAGGTGCTGCGGGAGTATGGGGTGAGGGGGTCCCTTCTTAGGGCCATCCAATTTCTGTATGACCAAAGCGAGAGCTGTGTCCGGGTTCTTGGCAGTAAGTCGGACTCGTTTCATGCGAGGGTTGGTCTCCGCCAGGGCTGCGCTTTGTCACCCATCCTGTTTGTAGTATTTATGGACAGGATATCGAGGCGTAGTCGGGGTGGGGATGGGTTGCAGTTCGGTGGGCTGAGGATCTCATCGCTGCTTTTTGCAGATGATGTGGTCCTGATGGCATCATCGGCTTGTGACCTTCAGCACTCACTGGATCGGTTCGCAGCCGAGTGTGAAGCGGCTGGGATGTGGATCAGCACCTCTAAATCTGAGGCCATGGTTCTCAGCAGGAAACCGATGGAGTGCCTACTCCAGGTAGGGAATGAGTCCTTACCTCAAGTGAAGGAGTTCAAATACCTTGGGGTTTTGTTCGCGAGTGAGGGAACAATGGAACGGGAGATTGGTCGGAGAATTGGCGCAGCGGAGGCGGTATTACACTGATTGTATTGCCACGTTGTGATGAAAAGAGAGCTGAGCCAGAAGGCAAAGCTCTCAATCTACCGGGCAGTTTTTGTTCCTACCCTCACCTATGGTCATGAAGGCTGGGTCATGACCGAAAGAACGAGATCCGAAATGGGTTTCCTCAGGAGGGTGGCGGGCATCTCCCTTAGAGATAGGGTGAGAAGCTCAGTCATCCGTGAGGATCTCAGAGTAGAGCCGCTGCTCCTTTGCGTCGAAAGGAGCCAGTTGAGGTGGTTTGGGCATCTGGTAAGGATGCCCCCCTGGGCGCCTCCCTAGGGAGGTGTTCCAGGCACGTCCAGCTGGGAGGAGGCCTCGGGGAAGACCCAGGACTAGGTGGCGAGATTATATCTCCAACCTGGCTTGGGAATGCCTCGGGATCCCCCAGTCGGAGCTGGTTAATGTTGTTCGGGAAAGGGACGTTTCAGGTCCCCTGCTGGAGCTGCTGCCTACGCGACCCGATCCCGGATAAGCGGATGAAGATGGATGGATGGATGGCATAGCTATGTTCACATCTACATGGATGCATCAAAGAGTATAGACAACAAGTTGGGAGTTGCGTTTACTGTTCCAAAGTTTTTAATTCTGCTTGGCTCAAGGTTGTAAATGTTACTGCTCCCCTAAAGCCTCACAAGTACAAATCGAAATCTCTGACACCCATGACCAAAGACAAACCTGTAGAATGGCTGAACACAAATGGAAACGGGACAGACTACAGGTCTCACTTCACATGTTCAAAGACTCTCTTAATGCATACCAGAATGCTGCAAAATCTGCAAAAGTAGCTTATTCCTCAAATTTAATAAAATCTAACCACTCCAACACTAAGGTCCTGTTTTCAGTCATTCAATTTGTTATAAACCCTTCCGTTAACACACTGTCTGTTGCCTCTGAAGCTGTATGTAAAGACGTACTAAGATTTTTTATTAGCAAAATCACTAAATTACGACTTAGTTGCTGTCCTAATTCATCTGTCCCTCCGATCTCGACACCTGTTGCTGGCTTTTGGGAGGTTTTTGATCCTATCAACCTTGAGTCACTGAAGGACATGATTGTCAAGCTCAAACCGTCATTCTGTTCTATTGATATTATTCACCCTAGATATTTAAAACTTATCATTGAATCAGTTGGACTAGGTATGGTTTCTTTTATCTGTCCAAGTTCCAGCCCAACAGCTGACCCGTGACGACAACAGGCTGTTTTACATACCACATCACGGGGTGTATCACCCGAAGAAAATAAAGTTGCGGTGGTTTTCAACTGCACAGCTTTGTTTCAGGATAAGTCTCAGTTCAGTTCAGTTCACTTTATTAGCCATTTGCAGTATAAAACCACATTGGAAAAAAATGTGCAAGAAGCTCAAGGTGCAATGTCAACACATAAAAAGACAAACATAGAAACAGGCTAACAGGGCCATATAAGGAACCTAATAGTAAAAATATTTTACAGTACAATCCATAAATAAATTTAAGGCATCATTAACAAGTTTTAAAGCTCGATTCAAAAGTCTAGCTTTATATGTAACCTTCAGGAGCGGCAAGGTAGAGCCAATAGTCCTGCTGGCTGAGCTAACCACTTTGTTCAAAGCCTTCTTCTATTTCAGGGTGAGGTTACCAAACCACACAGTAATACAATTGGTTAGGACACTCTCAATTACACAATAGTAAAAATTCAGAAGAATCTTAGTATTTTGAGTGAACTCACAAAGCCTACGTAAAAAGAAGAGGTGCTGTCTTGCTTTCTTAGCAATGTTAGTCATATTAGAGCTCCATTTCAAGTCATGGGAAAGAGTCACCCCCAAAAATGTACATTTCTCAATGATCTGCACATTAGAATCATGGATAGTAATGGGCAACTGCTTCCTATTTTGACAAAAATTAATAACAAGTTCACACTTTTTTGAAGTGTTCAATAGCAAGTTGTTTTTTTTACTCCATTGAACAACATTCTCCACCTCCTCGCGATAATAATATTCATAGTTTGAACTAATCAGCCCAATGATGGTTGTATCATTGGCATATTTTTTATCAGATTTTTATCATTAGATGCTACAATGTCATGCATATAAAGTGTAAATAGTAGGGGGCTCAGGATACACCCCTGCGGTGAACCGGTGCTAACATACAGCTCATCTGAAATACAGCCATTGATTTCGACCCTTTGTGGTCGACAGGTGAGAAAATTGAAAATCCATTTGCAAATGGCATCGTCGAGTCCAAGGCCTTTCAATTTGTGAATGAGCTTTGTTGGGACCATTGAATTAGAAGCTGAGCTATAGTCTATAAATAACATTCTAGCATATGATTTATGTATATCTAGATGCTTGTAGACAGAGTTCAAGGCAAAGGAAATGGCGTCCTCAACTCTTCTGTTTTTCCTATATGCAAATTGCAGTGGATCCCCAGACACAGGGATTTGGTCTCTGACAAAGTCTAACACCAAATGCTCAAAGGTTTTCATCAGGACAGATGTGAGGGCCACTGGCCTATAGTCATTCAGACAAGTCACAGGTGTCTTCTTGGGCACTGAAATTATAATTGATCTTTTAAAACTAACTGGAACTCAACACTTTGCAAGTGACATGTTGAAAAGATCAGTAAGAGCAGGAGCAAGTTGCTCAGAGCACAGTTGAAGGACACAAGGGGGAATACCATCCGGTCCAGGTGCCTTCCTAACCTTCGTCCTGGACAAGATCCTCTGGACATCTTCCTGAATTATGGTAAATCTCTGCTCATTACAAGCAGGAAAAACAACAGCAGGTTCAATGTTTCCAATTTCAAAACGACAATAAAACTAATTTAGTTTGTTTGCCAAGGACGGATCAACATTAATGATGGATCCTCCTTTAGGTTTCCAGGCGGTAATACAATTTAACCCTTGCCACATATGTCGAGGGTCCGCCTCCATGAAATGTCCCTCTATCATAGCTCCATAAGCTCGTTTAGCAGCTTTAATTGACCACTCCAAAGAGTATCTAGAAAACTTATAAGCAACAACGTTACCAGATTTAAAAGCCACGGCCCGCTGTTGTATTTTCCTATTTACGTCCGCATTATACCACAGGTTCTGACTAGCATACTGTTTCATTACATTTTTTGGAACACAGCAATCAATTTTATAAGTTCATATACCCAGTCACTGCATCACAATACTCATCCAAGTTTTCTGAATGGAACACAGACCAATCAGTAGCATCAAAGCATCCATGTAGTTTCACTTTGCTCTCCTTCGTCCATCACTGAACAATACATGACGATGGTTTCGATTGTTTACTCCTCTGTATATATGTAGGAAAAAGTAACACAGAAGAGTGATCCGATTTTCCAAAGGATGGTCTGAGACTAGATCTCTGTTAAGTCTCTGAATAATGAGTTGCTCCAAGGACCCGACTTGACCAACACATTAGTTTGTGTTTTTTTGAGATTTCGGTAGGAGCCAGTAGCTATAATGGCAGACATTGAGTCAATGTTTTATCAGGTCAATGTGCCGGAACGTGACGCAGGCCTACTCGGTTTTCTTTGGTGGGCCAACGGCAAGTTGAATGGGCCTATGGAGGAATTCTGAATGACCGTGCACCACTTCGGAGCCACTTATTCACCAAGTGTTGCCTCATATGCACTGAAAAGAACTGCTGAAGATCACAAGGCTGATGTATCTCCAGACGCTGTCCAGACAGTCCAGCACAACTTCTTCGTAGATCACTGTCTGAAGAGTGTAGCTATAGAAGAAGATGCAGTGAACTTAGCTAGAGAGCTTCATACCCTGTGTGCCAGTGGAGGCTTCACTTTAACAAAGTGGATGAGCAATAGTAGGAAGGTGTTAATGTCAATCCCTGAAGTACATAGAGCTAGCAAAGTGAAAGACCTAGATTTTAAGATTTAATATTTTGCCAGTAGAGAGGACGATTGATATACAGGGACACAGAAACTGATACTTTCAC
This sequence comes from Umbra pygmaea, assembly GCA_016801145.1. Classification (NCBI taxonomy): domain Eukaryota; kingdom Metazoa; phylum Chordata; class Actinopteri; order Esociformes; family Umbridae; genus Umbra; species Umbra pygmaea. The sequence continues at coordinate 3,422 of JACXGM010008513.1, read as the reverse complement.
TTACAGTATGAAGCTACAAGACAAGCCAATGACCAGAAGGGGCATTTTATCAGTTGTGAATTCCATATACGACCCCCTTGGCTTTCTGGCTCCAGTCATCTTGCCCATTAAACTTCTCTTGAAGGACCTTTGTAAAGAACAATACAGATGGGACGACAACATTGGCAGAAAACACGCTGAAGATTTTAAAAGATGGATAGAAATGTCAGTTATCGCTCTACCTTCCATGTGAGCAGGTGTTTGAAACCTACAGAATTCGGATGCACTGTAGCAGCACAGTTACATCATTTTTCAGATGCTTCACAGCCGCGGTCGGTGGATCTTAATTGGGGAGGATGGGCTGGTATTACGCTCAGAACTGGAGTGAATGGAATGTGTGCAAATCAAAAAAACAATTGGTTTTGTTTGTTGCGCACCATTCCATTCACTCCGGTTCCGAGCGTGATACGAGCCCGTCCTCCCCAATTAAGATCCACCGACCGCGGCTGATGCTTCAGAATCCGCATACGGCACTGTGTCTTATCTGCTGCTAGAGAATAGCCAAGGTGAGAAGCGTTGTCCATTCCTCTTGGGGAAGTCAAGAGTGGCCCCACTCAAACTGGTCACCATCCCCAGACATGAGTTGACCGCAGCAGTTGTTGCTGTTAAAATAGACAAGCTGTTACATCAAGAGCTTCAAGTTCCATTAAAACAATCTATTTTCTGGACAGAGAGCACTACAGTGCTCAGATATATTGACAGTGAAACTGCTTGTTTTAAAACCTTTGTTGCAAACAGAATCTCGTTGATCCAAGAAGCCACCGAGCCATTGCAATGGAAGTATGTCAGAAAAACTGAAAATCCTGCAGATCAAGCTCGCAGGGCCCTGAAAGCTAAGAGTTTGGTTCAAGGAGGAACATGGATCAATGGGCCGGAGTTCTTGCTGAACAACGATTGTGACTGGTCGGAACAGCCTGTGCGAAGGAAAGAAAACCTTCAAAACGAGGTTTGGGAAAGACAAATTCAATCTGTGCAAAGAATCTTTAATTCCCTTTTGAAAGAGCAATCAGTTCACAATGAATGTCTTCTAACAATAATTTGTGAGGTCAAAAGCATCATCAACGGTAGGCCGCTTACAACTGTTTCAGATGATGTGAACGACGTAGAACCTTGAACACCCAATCACTTATTGCTGTTGAAATCTCAACCCAACATGCCTCCAGGGATTTTCAGCAAAGATGACATGTACATGTAACGGAGTTAACATCCTACCGTGAAGCTCACTCCACAGCTAGCTTGAAATGTCGCCGAAGAGCTATGCAAGAAGTACCTTTTGTATAGCTCACTCGGTTGGTACGTTGTCAAGCAGGGCTGTAATGTGTGTTGCGGAGCAGAAGGCTCGCGGGTTCAAGACCAGTCAGAGGACGTGGTGAACTGTCGTGCGGGCTGCTCGCAATATTACGTTACAGTCCCTCTCTAAACACAACGCAGAACTATACGTTACAGTGGTGCCGTGAGACCCGACATCCGGGGTAGGTCGCTGTGGAGCGAGTTTAGAAGGGGTGAGTGTAACGGAGTTAACATCCTACCGTGACGCTCACTCCACAGCTAGCTTGAAATGTCGCCGAAGAGCTATACAAGAAGTACCTTTTGTATAGCTCACTCGGTTGGTACGTTGTCAAGCAGGGCTGTAATGTGTGTTGCGGAGCAGAAGGCCGCGGGTTGAAGACCAGTCAGAGGACGTGGTGAACTGTCGTGCGGGCTGCTCGCAATATTACGTTACAGTCCCTCTCTAAACACAACGCAGAACTATACGTTACATACACAAGAAAAAGATGAAAGCAAGTCCAATATCTTGTGGATTTCTTTTGGACTAGATGGATACATGAATACCTTCCACTTCTCCAGGAGCGCCAGAAATGGAAGCAAAGTAGAAACTTCATGACATGGGATGTTGTGCTACTAGTGGACAGTTCTTCACCACGGAACTCCTGGCTCATGGGAAAGGTAGTGGAAACGTTGGTGGACTCCAATGGAACAGTATGAAGAGTGAAGATAAAGACCAAGACCAACACTCTGGAAAGGCCTGTAAACAAACTGTGCTTGTTGGAAGAGGCGATGTCAGAAGAGTGAAGAGAGAAGAAACACGTTGATAGTTATGGACATTTAAAAGTTGTTTGGCTCTCAGGGCCCTATCTTACACCCAGCGCAATTGACTTTTTACACAAACTTATGTATCATTCCTATCTTGCACCTGACGCATATGGGACTTTTCCCTCTACAGACGCGCGTCAGTAAATTAGGGAATGAACTCGCGTTCGTTGGGAGGTTCAGCGAAAAGAAGAGGCGTGTTCCGGCGCAAACGTTCCCTGCTGCTATCTTGCAGTTCCCGAAAACAATTCAGCCACTGACCAGGAAAAACCTGGTTTAAAGTCAGTGGCGTGTTATTCATATGCTATTTTAAGCGCACATGCTTAACCATAATGTAGCGTGTGCACAACGCGCATACACTTTGCTCCTCTCATCTACACAAATGTAGCAGTTCTTTATTATTGCAATACATAATTAGAAGGAAAAATATTACCACTCGAGGAAGTCATTTAGGTGTCCGAAAATGTGAAAAAATAGGTATACATCTATAGTGTATACATTTACTCAAATTATTCATAATGAATTATTTGCACTCTGATATACATCAACCTCAAGGGAACCCATTCAATCAACAAGCATACACACATAATTTGCAATGCTAATAGTAAAATCTCCCATGTCTTTACTCAGAATTACTCAGGCTCAAGCCACAACTCATTTATGGCAACGGGGAATCCCCCCTTAGATGGGTGGCTGTGAAGGGGACAACAGTTATCCGGTTAATGATGACACAATTTATGATGCCAGCAAGTGCGTAAAATGCTGTTTAATCAAAAACACACAATACACACAGTGTAGCCTAATTAAACGAACATTTGGCACACTGAAAATGCGCGTCAGGTGTTTGGATAGAACAGGTACTACACTATTCAAGTCGCAGCATTCTTTGTGGCTTGTTGTGTTTTACGCAACATTTCCATAAATTATGGATGTGTTGATGACATTAATTAGGAAATATTAGAGGACTTCAGGAGACGTGATGTTGAAATGCATGTGCCGTTGCCACTTAACTTAAATGCCCAGAAATGCAGAACGGGAGAGGAAAGTGTAATGATTACTCCAATCTTAAAAGAGAACAATGTTATTTATTGATCGGAGATAACTGTCCAAAGGAACAGGCAAAGAATAATCCAAGAAGGCAGAGGTCAGACCGGAATAGCTAGTATGGCTAAGGTACAAACAAGGGAAATCCACAGGCAGAATACTTCAAACAATTCAGAGGTCAGACCGGAAAAGCTAATATGGCTAAGGTACAAACAAGGGAAATCCACAGGCAGAATACTTCAAACAAT
>JACXGM010008512.1:0-28845 GCA_016801145.1 Umbra pygmaea | reverse complement strand
AAATGAACATTAAGTTCACATGCAACACCTCTGATGAACATTCCTGCAGTTGCACGCTCCCTCAACTTGCAACATCTGTGGCATTGTGCTCTGTGATGCACTGTGTGTGTACATGCCTGAAACTGAGCTGCAGTTCCGAAGTAGAGACACTATCTTTTGTTAGTACCTTAAAGGATTCAGTGAAGTTACCTTTTTGGACCACACCATCTGCTACTTTGAAGAACTGTGGGTTAAGGTAAATATCATTTCAACCTGTAATCAGCAATCATTGGATTTATTCATTCTACTTATTAACCAGGTTAGGTTTACAAACTAATGTTCTGTCATGGTCTATGGACCCCCTGAAGTAGCAGAGGACACCCCTTGGCCACCCCATGTATAAAACTCTAGTTCCGCCACTGGGCAGGCCAATTGAGTACAGTAATACCATGGTCAGTAAACCATTTACCAGTGGTTTTGGCACTGTGAGCAGGTGCCAGGTCGTGCTGAAAAATGAAATCTTCATCTCCATGAAGCTTTTCAGCAGATGGAAGCATGAAATGTCACCTCTTGTCATTGTGCAGCGTTTTTTGCCACACTTTTTCCTTCCCACAGACTTCCCACTGAGGTGCCTTGATACAACACTCTGGGAACAGCCTATTTGTTCAGAAATTTCTTTCTGTGTCTTACCCTCTTGCTTGAGGGTGTCAATGATGGCCTTCTGGACAGCAGTCAGGTCGGCATTCTTACCCATGATTGCGGTTTTGAGTAATGAAACAGGCTGGGAGTTTTTAAAAGCCTCAGGAATCTTTTGCAGGTGTTTAGAGTTAATTAGTTGATTCAGATGATTAGGTAAATAGCTCGTTTAGAGACCCTTTTCGTGATATGCTAATTCTTTGAGATAGGAATTTTGGGTTTTCATGAGCTGTATGCCAAAATCATCAGTATTAAAACAATAAATGACCTGAAATATTTCAGTTGGTGTGCAATGAATCTAAAATATATGAAAGTTTAATTTTTATCATTACATTATGGAAAATAATTAACTTTATCACAATATGTAAATTTCTTGAGAAGGACCTTTACAGTAAAAAGGACACAAAATTAAAGATAATTCTGGTTATTACTATAAATGCCGGGCAGATGAAAAACTGTGTAGGAACAGTAAGCATTGTGAAACACTTGACAATCTTGAAGATTATATTTAAGGTTTTATTTGAAATACAGTCTATTTTAAATGACGAGAGACACAACATGTTTTCAGGGCCCTGTACTGCATTCTATGAACCGAAAAGCCAATGGAGGTGTGGAGTAAATTATAAATGGCTCTCCAGAGTTAGCTGCATCTTCTCCGGAGCAACCTAAAAAATATTCAGTTCAGGAGAAATGGGTGCTGGCGGTCAAATCATTGGTTGCCTCTGCACCCTTCATCTCTTGGCTGCTTTCATCCTCCAACGGTTTCTGCGTCTCTGGGTCAGTGTGGCAGAGAAGGCATGGTACAGTATAACATTGCATTTTTTTCTAGGCCACCGTTATCCAACCCACAACCCTGACATTAAAAGTGCCATGCTCTTACCAAGTGAGCAACTTGGGTGTATTCATCCTTATTTTACCAGCAATGAAAAATAACAAAGAAAGTCAGAAGCATATGGGATTGTGCCTGCTACAAAAAATGTTCTTAGACTTTTTAGCTCGCTCTCCCCGTTTACATTGTAATCACAGCTAGCACAATTATATTATTTCTGTATTAATTGGCATTTTACTAGGGGTGTGCAGATCTCTTTATAATCCTATCCGTTTCATCCCACAATTGTACTCATAATCAATAAACCTAATAAATCTAACTACATTTCTCCTATTGTGTTCTATTGGTCTGATGAAACAAAGATTGAAATCTATGGCCTGAATGGCAAGTGTCATGTCTGGAGGAAACCAGACACCGCTCATCACCTGGCGAATAACATCCCTACAGTGAAGCATGGTGGCAGCATCATGCTGTGGGCATGTTTTTCAGCGGCAGAAACTGGGAGACTAGTCAGGATTGAGGGAAAGATTATTGCAGCATTGTACAGAGCCATCCTTGCTGAAAACCAGAGCGAGGCTACATGTAGGATTTTTGTGTTGTAATATCTTGAAATGTCTAGTATATATGCAGTTAAAGTGGAACAATGTTTCACCAGACATTATTTTGGTTGTATAGAAATAAAGATATGCTTTATTTCTATTGGCCACCAAAGCTTCGGTGCCACCCACTTTTGAATTTGGAAGGATGTGCCCTAGCTAACTTACTGCTGTTGTAGGTAGTTATCGTATTACAACAACACAAGAATGGAGCTAGTTATAATGTAGGGGAGAGCAGGGCATGTTGTCACACTTTTCACACTGTCTAACATTCACTGGGCCCCGTACATCAGAGTAGTATGAATGTCATACTAAATGAAAGAATGAAGTCTTGGGCACATATTTTGTATTCGTTATATCTTCATATCTTATCTCATTACGGAGATGTAGGCTGTTTTATAGAGTGCGCACTTGTGACAATTTGGCCCATCGGCAGGTAAATTGTCACACTGCATTGGGTAAGTTGTCACACTGGATTATCAAAAAATTAGAACACAACTACTTAATTGTGAATATGGATTTTAATTTCAAATTCAAACCAAAATAAAAACAATCATGCCATGAGAATCTGGAAAATCAATCCTTTCAATCAAAATATTAATGCTGACAAGGCACACATTAAGTGGCACGTCACGTAATTGAACTTTGAAATCAAACTTTATCTGGCATGCTCACAGATCCATGGTAATTGAATGGGAAATAAACTGAATGCTGCAGGTAACTTGCATAAATGTTTAACTTCTTAACAAAACAGATGTTGTTTTTAAACACATCAATGCACTAATGAAATTTTTTTGAATACATCTGTAACTGACTAATCAGACTCATCTTCAGAGTCACAGTTCTGGCACACATAAATTGCCTGGCCTGAGGTGCAAGCATCATTGGCCTATTTGTTGCATTTCACACACTACACCCACGTCTCCACACAGACGAGGCAAAAGCACTCTTCTCCATCTGATGATGAGTCTTCTATGATTTTTATTTTAGCTGTGTTTTTTTTCTTTGTAGATCCAGATGTTGACTCCCCCCTTGCTTTACTTTCTTTGGGAACAGCCTTTTGCTACATTGTGTCTTATTCTTTTCTATTTGTAGTGCCTGCTTCACTGATGTGTCAGTTACAATTGCTGTTTTGCACCGTTTTCTTCCTTTGCTGGATGGTTTTCGGGGGCCAGCTTTTGAATATGGCCGGATGTCCTCTGGAGTTGGTAGCCCACTGTCAGCAATGGCATTGCTGGTTAAGGTTGAGCAGGTGCTAGTATTTTTAAAACGGGTCAGGTGTGTCGAAGCTCATGCTAGGCAAGGCAGAGTTGGTGCTGGGACCTGGCAGGTTAATGCTGTGGCTTGGAATGGCAGACTTGGTGCTGGGGCCTGGCGGGTTGGTGCTGGGGCCTGGCGGGTTTGGTGCAGGGGCCTGGCGGGTTGGTGCAGGGGCCTGGCGGGTTGGTGTAGGGGCCTGGCGGGTTGGTGCTGGGGCCTGGCGGGTTGGTGCTGGGGCCTGGCGGGTTGGTGCAGGGGCCTGGCGGGTTGGTGCTGGGGCCTGGCAGGGCAGAGTTGGTGCTGGGACCTGGCAGGTTGGTGGTGGGGCCTGGCAGATCAGGGTTGATGCTGCGACCTGGCAGGTCAGGGTTCTGAATGGGGCGATCTGTGACGTAGGATGGCGCAAACCCAGTTTCCAGAAATACATCCCTGTTGTAAGGTTGGACCTTAGCCACCCTAAAACCTGCCTGAATGTTCGAGCGGGTTTCAGCCAGAGGATAGGTGACTGCCACAATGCCAGGAATGTAATAAATTGACATTGTCTTCCATCAATCAATCAATCAAATTTATTTATAAAGCCCTTTTTACAACAGCAGTTGTCACAAAGTGCTTTGACAGACACCCGGCCCTAGACCCCCAAAAGCAAGCAACACAAGTGATGCACAGTGGCTAGGAAAAACTCCCTAGTAGGAGGGACCTGGGAAGAAACCTAGAGAGAGGCCAGACTCAAGGGGGTGGCCGGTCCTCTTCTGGCTGTACTGGGTGGGGGATCTGAAGGTACATAGCCCATTGTAATAAGGTCAATCGGTGTTCAATTATTGTCCAGCAATGAAGATATGATGGGTGGACTGTGACCATAGTCTTTATGTAGCGTCAATACAGTTCGGTGGTCTTGTGAAGGAGGACCATGAAGCCGCCTGGATATAAAAGCTGGCGTCATCGGGTTAGAGCCTAGAGCCTCTAGTGGTTGAGTAATGAACAGTGTGACAACTTGAACATGAGACAACGTACTCCGCTCTCCCCTAATGTTTATAACAATAGGTGAGTGAAATATAGTGTCACATGCCACTTTGCTAAGGTTTATACTCCTGGGATTTACAATCCTTGTGTGGATGAGTCTGGTCATATATCAAGCTGCTGACAGATTTCCACTGAGGTAGTCACAAATGCCCAGCAGCTGTGTTGTTACATTGTCCCTGGCCAATGTGGTTATTTTTCCATACATAGGCTGCTATCCTACTCAGCACATTGGACTAAAGACTTGTACAAGCTTAATTAATAAGTGACCACCAGACTAGTGCCCTGCATGTCAGCCCGAGTCCAAACGGCACCGAGTTATTTGCAACATGGGCTTCTGGACAATTTTCATGTCATAGTTCACATGCAGGCCGGACTTCGGGATGGTTTTAGGCTTCTCCTTTAATATATTTGAGACACATTTATTAATAAAAGAAACTATTCGATGGGTTGCGCTTGTGGAAACAACACGAGACCATCCCTGCGACTGTCAGGCTCGCAAATGGTGTTTAGTGTCCCCGGCCGGCCAGGCGCCAGTAGCAGTAGCAACTGGGAGCCTACCTTCAGCGCAGCTGGAAGATAAATGGACCTTACACCTGGGGCCTCATTTATAAACGTGGCGTACGCACAAAAGAAGGCGTACGCCGCTCTGTACGCAATAATTGGGATTTATGAAAAGCAAACTTGACGGGAAAATATGCGGTCCTTCGCGGAAACTCTGACCCATGCGTACGCACAAAAACGGGTGAAATGAGAAATGGCGACACCGCCGGCAGATGTGTGAAACCCGTGAAGCTGTCTGAAACTGCAGACCGTTGTGTAGCTAAACGAAATCGAAATAATGCCTTTCTTTAATAATATGAACATTTCACAAAGCCATTCTTACAATCAACTGCTACAATGTTCTTACTATCAACTTAAATGCAAACGAAGACATATTTGCAAAAAGAACACTCAAACATGTTCTGTAATTATATTGGCATGTTATGTAATTCATCCTCATAAATAATACAAAATAAAGTTTAAAACATATCCTTGTCGATGCGTCCGTCTGGCGGAGCAGACATACATTAGATTAGATAGATATCTTCATTTTCCACTGGGGAAAGTTGTGTTCATAAATGTCATCAGCTACGGAATCGTGGTGTTCATGTATATGCCATTAGTCCGTTTCATTTCTATCCATCAATTGTTCCATCGTGACGCATGTCTGAACCATTTTAAAAGCTGGAATTAATTCAATTTTCGCATAATCCCATTTACAATTACATGAATACCGACATCTGTAGCTGATCAGATACAATCACCTGCATGGTCATAAAAAGCCTTTATGCCAACCCAATGCGTAATGACGCACAATGGCTGATCTTGCGCTGTTAAAAGATGTGGCAAATGGAAGGATTCGGAGGGAACGCATTTTCAGACAGCAAGAAGACTTGCTGGCAAACGAGGATGAGTGGCTTATGAGCCGGTTCTGATTTCCTAGGGGCATCCTGTTGGACCTCTCTGCTCTATTGGGCCCAGCTTTACAGAGGAGCACTTGGAGAAACCACGCTGTGCCAGTCCCACTTCAAGTATTTCTGGCAACTGCCACTTTCCAGAGGGAATTGGTTGACAGGTCTGGGATTTCACAGCCAAACCTTAGCCGGGTTATGCCAGACGTGTTAATAGGTGTGTCGCATGATTACATTAATTGAAAGCATTTTCATTCGATCAATGTCCAAATAATTTGTGATGCAGACATGTTGCTGTAATGTAACCAATTTTCCCCCACCCGTGGCAGACACACTTTCACGTTGAAGCGCTAGACGCTGACATCGACTGATATCTTGACCACTTTTTATTTGGGCCACGTTCCGACTTTCTTACAGCGTCTGCAACCTTTTGCCACTCCAATGTCTTTTCGTCATTAGTAATAGTCACACTTTGCCCTTCAAACAACATTTTCCTCCTATTTTCCACCTCTTTTCCACCTCGCCAACACCTCGCCAACAAACTGTCTGAAACTGCAAACTGTTGTGTAAATGAAATAATGCCTCTCATTAATAATATGAACATTTCACAAAGCCATTCTTACAATTAACAGCCTACACAAACAAAATAAAACAAGATTGTAACGTAAATGGAAATTAAGACATATTTGCAAAAAGAACACTCAAATAGCTACGTTCTGTAATAATATTGGCATGTTATTTAATTAATCCTCATAAATAATACACTAAAAAGAACAAAATCATGTTTTAACTGATATTCTTGTCAATGTCTCCGTCTGGTGGAGAAGTTAGATAGAGATAATGATGATGATGATGGATGGATAGATAGATAGTCTTTATTGTCAACAGGGAAAAGTTGTTTTCATAGTATAAATGTCATCATCAGCTACAGAATCATAGTGTTCATTTATATGCCTTCATTTAATTTTTAAATGTGTTTCATCATAACGCATGTCTGAGCAAGAAATTCCATTTGCGCAGAACTATTTCCCATTTACAATTAGCTTAATACCGACATCTGTAAGCATCCACTCAAATGGATGATTATAAAAAGCCATGCCATCATAAGGCGTAATGACGCACAATGGCTGATTTTGTGCTGTTAGATGATGTGGCAAATGGAAGGATTCGGAGGGAACGCATCTTCAGACAGCAAGCAGACTTGTGTCTGAGTGGCTTATGAGCCGATTCCGACTTCCTCGGGCTGTCCTGTTGGACCTTCCTTGGAGCACTCTGAAAAACCATGCTGTGCAAGTCCCACTTTAAGTCCTTACAACACTAGGATTTCTGGTGACTTGCACTTTCCAGAGGGAATTGGCATACAGGTCAGGGATATCTCAGTCAACTCGTAGTCGGGTTATGCCAGACATGATAGTAGGTATAATAGGTTTGATGCATAATTACATAGCCTAAAGTTTCCGTACACAGTGGGTGAACAGGCAAACAAACAAGCGCAATTTGCAGCTATGTCCGGTTTTCCCAAATGCATGTATTTCATTAATGGAAAGCATTTTCATTTCACCAATGTCCAAATAATTTGTGATGCAGACATGTTGCTTTAATGTAACCAATTCATATTTTTATTTTTCGGCCACGGTCCAACTATCTGAGGCTGCTGCATTCACAGCGTCTGCAACCTTTTGCTACTCCAATGCCTTTTTGGCATTAGTAATGGCCACACTGTGCCCTCCAAACAACATTTTCCTCCTCTTTTCCACCTCGCCAACAATAGTTTCTACTTCACATTGAGTGAAGTTTCTTTTTTTGGTTTTCCTCTCTGTGTTTGCCATGATTTCTAAATCAATGAATATTCATTTGGGGGTGTTTCACTGACTATGTATTAGGGCTGTAACGATATACGTATCGCAATCCAATATGCACTCCAGAGCCAGTTTGCCTGGCAACAGTATATAATGCCCGCAACACAAACTCAGATATTTCATATCAAACTAATAGCGCTAGTTTTTATTCATTGCAATAAACATTGTGAATTCATTGTAAAGCTAGTGAATTGTAGCCAAATTCAATTGTATTGTGTGTAAAGAAATAATAAGAATATGTGATAGCAAAAATGGCACATTTAACACATTTTTAATAACTGAAAAATTAACATATAAGTTGTAAACAAATTGATTGAATATATTGTCAATGTCTCATGTAAAAAAACAAGTACATTTGAAAATCATTCACTAGTCTGTTGTTACCCAAAATAGACAAATTGTAGCAACACATGAACATGGACCCACTACCTATCTATGAAATGAACAAACAATGATTATTATAATGAATGAGGAGCACTATTATTTTGAAATGAAATATGAGTGTTTAATGGCCAGCCAATTAGTGCATATAGATCCCAGTGGTGGGTATTAAATTGGGCATTGGTAACAAAATGGATTGTGCTGTGGTAGAATACATCTATTTTTCTCACAAACGAAATAGAGGCAGTTCTGTCAGATGACATCTTTGAAGTCTAGGATTGGTAGAATGGTCATTTTCACCATGGCGTGTTTGGCAAATATTCCCCACCTGCAGTGGGATTAGACATTGGAACTAGGTGTGCTAATAAGCAAAACCAGTTCAGCAAGCCTATGTATATAAAGATTCTAAACAGCTAATATATCTATCTGAACATACCTTTAGCCCATGTACAGTCAAAACACTCAGGGGTAGTGTCCCAGAGGTAATCTCTCTCTCTCAAACCCACTATCATATAAAACTCATAAACTCTTCTCCACTTAGTCTGGCCCAGCACCTCCACTTCTCTATAAGGGAATGATTCTAAAGGTTACACAGAGGTGAGCATCTTTCTCTATCTTTCCCAGAGCGATGGGCTCCCCAGGTCTCATGGCTCCCCACTGGCCTAGATGGGTATCAGATGGAACTATCCAGGCCTAGCTGGAAAACACTCCAACTGCTGTCCCTCTCCATTCATCATCTACCTTAATATGTCTGGGAGAAATATGCTGCTGGAAGTGTTATCGTTCATAGAAGTCACAGGTAGAAGCCCCCATCTGTTTTGTGGACATAAAGTTCTTCTAATTCTGTTGGAAAACCCTGTATGTCTGTGTGGTCTGTGGTTAACTACCAGAAGAAATGGTGCAGCACCTTGTCAATGAACTAGGATAGCCATGGGAATGTGAATACAGAGATAATAACTCATAGTGTTTCAAATCAAAATGTTATCAAAATTCCACCACTACAAATGTAAAATATGTAATATTTTGTTTGTCAGTATGTATATATATATATATATATATATATATATATATATATATAGTAATATGCAACAACTGTTTAAAAAAAAAACAGAGTAAAATGTATTGAATAGAACTAATACTACTAAGGGCTATAAAGTGTGAAAAAGATGTTCCATACCATCACCTTTTAGTTTGGTTGTTATTCGCCCAGTTAAATTCCTTCTACGCCTGTTTCTCTTTCAGTTGATCATTTTGGTTTTATAAAATGATGTCCATGATTATAGCACTTGTTTGTTACTTTTTTCATCATGGACAGGAGTATAATACCTACAAGACAATTAAATGTTCTACTAATTAATATGGTACTCTCTACAAACATTGAATTTTTTGACTAATTGTTAATTTGAAATCAAAATATTGTTCTTTCTTACTGACACATTAATGCAAAAGACAAAAAATAAATGTAATTCATGTGTAGAAACACATGTAAAAAGAACATGTAAAGTGTGTAAAACATGCCCACTTGAAATGTTTATTGGTCAATGGCAACCATCCTTTTAAAATACTGGCATGCTTTATATAACATTAATTGTCCATATACACCACAAACACCTCATGCTTCAGTGCTTACGTGCTGTAATCCTCATTTAAATTATGAAAGTGTTCAAATGAAACTTGATGGTGGGGTTTGCATAGCTCTGAGCAATAGGCAAAATTCTGTGTAATATGTGTTGTATATTAAATGAATGTACTCATCAAAATTAATTTACTCAGATTCCGGAGTGTAGAATGTGTGTAGATGTGTAGAAAATGGAGCATAGACTTTAATGTTTAAATCTGAGTTGTCTCTGCAGACAAAACTGTCAACAATCAGATAACTTTCATTTTTTATCCAGAGAATGATGTCACAACAGTTAACTTTATAGTGATTTCCTATTGGGAATAGTTAGCATTAGTTTAAAATCCCACCAATTAGTTTAATATCCCATCAATTAATTAGCACCAGCATGTCTATGATTTCCTACATGTTGCCCTCCCCTTCCCTTGGGCCAAAACTTGCATTCACACTTTCCTGCTGCCATCACAGATTATGGTAAATATCTAGCCATTGTCTCCATTGGTGACACTGGCTTTAGATATATACATATTGCATTCTAGAAATATTCTGTATCCTGATATAATTAACACTGTCCAGAATAACTTTGTAATGACCACAAATCCCACAAATGTAGAAAATGTATCCGTTTTACATTAGCTATGACAACAATATCATGACATGTAATAAGGTGAGGTTAGCGCCCTGTTATTAGGGGCTCAGCCATTCCTAAAGTGATGGTTTGGAGTAATATAAACCTAGGGTAATTTGCACCTTGACCTCGAGCCAAACAACCCCCCCAAGCTTTTTTCCCTTGTTATAACATTGGTCGAGTTAGCGCAATCAGACGAATGGCTTAGTGCAGGCACTATTGGAACCAAGTTGGTATCTCGTAAATAACCCCACTAATAATGCCGGGAATGTAACCAAACTTTCACAGTAGTACAATTAGGGTCTGTACTTATAAAACGAGGCATTGAAAAGTTTGTAAGTACACCAGAAGTATTTTTAAATAACTCTTGCCTGATGGCTGCTACTCTCGGCTGATAGGCTATACATGTTGTACTCTGTGCGTAATCTCGCGGTAGCAGCCATCAGGTAAGTCCATCCATCCATCTTCTTCCGCTTATCCGGGATCGGGTCGCAGGGGCAGCAGCTCCAGCAGTGGACCTTAAACGTCCTTTTCCAGAGCCACATTAACCAGCTTAGACTGGGGGATCCCGAGGCATTCCCAGGCCAGGTTGGAGATATAATCCCGCCACCTAGTCCTGGGTCTGCCCCGAGGCCTCCTCCCAGCTGGACGTGCCTGGAACGCCTCCCTAGGGAGGCGCCCAGGGGGCATCCTTACCAGATGCCCAAACCACCTCAACTGGCTCCTTTCGACGCAAAGGAGCAGTGGCTCTACTCTGAGATCCTCATGGATGACTGAGCTTCTCACCCTATCTCTAAGGGAGAAGCCTGCCACCCTCCTGAGGAAACCCATTTCGGCCGCTTGTACCCTGGATCTCGTTCTTTTGGTCATGACCCAGCCTTCATGACCATAGGTGAGGGTAGGAACAAAAACTGCCCAGTAGATTGAGAGCTTTGCCTTCTGGCTCAGCTCTCTTTTCGTCACAACGGTGCGATATAATTAGTGTTATACCGCCCCCGCTGTGCCGATTCTCCGACCAATCTCCCGCTCCATTGTTCCCTCACTCGCGAACAAGACCCCAAGGTATTTGAACTCCTTCACTTGGGGTAAGGACTCATTCCCTACCTGGAGTAGGCACTCCATCGGTTTCCTGCTGAGAACCATTGCCTCAGATTTAGAGGTGCTGATCGTCATCCCAGCCACTTCACACTCGGCTGCGAACCGATCCAGTGAGTGCTGAAGGTCACAGGCCGATGATGCCATCAGGACCACATCATCTACAAAAAGCAGCGATGAGATCCTCAGCCCACCAAACTGCAACCCATCCACGCCCCGACTACGCCTCGATATCCTGTCCATAAATACTACAAACAGGACTGGTGACAAAGCGCAGCCCTGGTGGAGACCAACCCTCACATGAAACGAGTCCGACTTACTGCAGAGAACCCGGACACAGCTCTCGCTTTGGTCATACAGAGATTGGATGGCCCTAAGAAGGGACCCCCTCACCCCATACTCCCGCAGCACCTCCCACAGTATCTCCCAGGGGACCCGGTCATACGCCTTCTCCCAATCCACAAAACACAAACACATGTAGACAGGATGGGCATACGTCCAGGCCCCCCTCCAGGATCCTTGCGAATTACCTCTGTAATTGGCACACACCCTCTGGTCCCCCTTTTAAAACAGGAAAACCACCACCCTGGTCTGCCACTCCATTGGCACTGTCCCAAACTTCCACGCAATGTTGAAGAGGCGTGTCAACCAAGACAGCCCCTCCACACCCAGAGCTTTTAGCATTTCTGGACGGATCTCATCAATCCCTGGGGCTTTGCCACTGTGGAGTTGTTTGACTACCTCAGTGACTTCCACCAGGGAAATTGACGACGATCCCCCGTCATCCTCTAGCTCTGCCTCTAATATAGAGTGAGTATTAGTCGGATTCAGGAGTTCCTCAAAGTGCTCCTTCCACCGCCCTATTACCTCCTCCGTTGAGGTCAACAAAGTCCCATCCTTACTGTATACAGCTTGGATAGTTCCCCGCTCCCCCCTTCTGAGGTGGCGGACGGTTTTCCAGAAGCACTTTGGTGCCGACCGAAAGTCCTTCTCCATGTCTTCTCCGAACTTCTCCTACACCCGCTGCTTTGCCCCTTTCACGGCAGAGGCTGCAGCCCTTCGGACCCTACGGTACCCTGCAACTGCCTCTGGAGTCCTCCGGGATAACATATCCCGGAAACACTCCTTCTTCAGTCGGACGGATTCCCTGCCCACCGGTGTCCACCGCGGTGTTCGTGGGTTACCGCCCCTTGAGGCACCCAAGACCCTAAGACCACAGCTCCCCACCGCAGCTTCAGCAATGGAGGTTTTGAACATTGTCCACTCGGGTTCAATGCCCCCAGCCTCCACAGGGATGCACGAAAAGCTCAGCCGGAGGCGTGAGTTGAAAGTCTGTCGGACAGTGGCCTCCTCCAGACATTCCCAATTCACCCGCACTACCCGTTTGGGTTTACCAGGTCTGTCCAGTCTTCCCCCACCCCCTGACCCAACTCACCACCAGATGGTGATCGGTTGACAGCTCCGCCCCTCTCTTCACCCGAGTGTATAGAACATACGGCCTCAGATCAGATGAAACGATTATAAAATCGATCATTGACCTTTGACCTAGGGTGATCTGGTACCAAGTACACTTATGAGCATCCCTATGTTCGATCATGGTGTTCGTTATAGACAACCCATGACTAGCACAGAAGTCCAACAACGAACAACCACTCGGCTTTAGATCAGGGAGGCCGTTTTTCCCAATCACGCCTCTCCACGTGTCTCGATCATTGCCCATGTGTGCATTGAAGTCCCCCAGCAGAACTATGGAATCCCCAACTGGAGCCCCATACAGGACTCTATTCAAGGTCTCCAAGAAGGCTGAATACTCTGAACTCCTGTTTGGTGCATATGCACAAACAACAGTCAGAGTTTTTTCCCCCACAACCTGCAGGCGCAGGGAGGCGACCCTCTCGTCCACCGGGGTAAACTCCAACGTAGCGGCGCTCAGCCGGGGGCTTGTGAGTATCCCCACACCCGCCTGGCGCCTCACACCCTGGGCAACTCCGGAGAAGAAAAGAGTCCAACCCCTATCCAGGAGAATTGGCAGACATCTATTGGCAGACATCTATTTAAAATGTAGACAATGATACATAAAGAGCCTTTTTTACATGTCCACTGAAGTTTCTCAGCTTGCACTCTAGTAACATTTGTGTGGTCATGTAGCTTTGCATAAAAAAATGTTGTCATTCGCCAGGCTACTTTTACTTTTATAAGTAAATTGCCAAGCCTGTACTTTGCCTGTACTTTGTTACTTTTACTTGAGTAAAAGAAGTTAAATCAGTACTTCTACTTTTACCAGAGTATTTCTAAAAACAAGTATCTGTACTTCTACTTGAGTACAGGAAGTGAGTACTTTTGCCATCTCTGCTGCTTTTTGCAGATGATGTGGTCCTGATGGCATCATCGGCTTGTGAGCTTCAGCACTCACTGGATCGGTTCGCAGCCGAGTGTAAAGCGGCTGGGATGAGGATCAGCACCTCTAAATCTGAGGCCATGGTTCTCAGCAGGAAACCGATGGAGTGCCCACTCCAGGTAGGGAATGAGTCCTTACCCCAAGTGAAGGAGTTCAAATACCTTGGGGTCTTGTTCGCGAGTGAGGGAACAATGGAACGGGAGATTGGTCGGAGAATCAGCGCAGCGGGGGCGGTATTACACTCATTGTATCACACCGTTGTGACGAAAAGAGAGCTGAGCCAGAAGGCAAAGCTCTCAATCTACCGGGCAGTTTTTGTTCCTACCCTCACCTATGGTCATGAAGGCTGGGTCATGACCGAAAGAACGAGATCCAGGGTACAAGCGGCCAAAATGGGTTTCCTCAGGAGGGTGGCAGGCATCTCCCTTAGAGATAGGGTGAGAAGCTCAGTCATCCGTGAGGATCTCAGAGTAGAGCCGCTGCTCCTTTGCGTCGAAAGGAGCCAGTTGAGGTGGTTTGGGCATCTGATAAGGATGCCCCCTGGGCGCCTCCCTAGGGAGGTGTTCCAGGCACGTCCAGCTGGGAGGAGGCCTCGGGGAAGACCCAGGACTAGGGGGCGAGATTATATCTCCAACCTGGCTTGGGAACGCCTCGGGATCCCCAGGTCGGAGCTGGTTAATGTTGCTCGGGAAAGGGACGTTTGAGGTCCCCTGCTGGAGCTGCTGCCCCCGCGACCCGATCCCGGATAAGCGGATGAAGATGGATGGATGGATGGAATACTGCAAAATATTAATAATAACACGACTAAACGAGACAAAATAACGTTATAAAATTTTGTCTGTGTCGTTTTGGTGAACGAAAATGAAGAGACATTTTAGCATAGTTTTTTGTAAACCACATTTAGTCTTGTTTTTATTCGTCAACAATATTGCATCATACATTTAATTATGGTCATCGTCACATGACCAGCATTTATGTTGCGTCTCGTTTTCGTCACGTGATAAAGGTTCGTTGACAATGATATTTAGTCCTAATTTTCGTTGACGAAAGCAACACTAGCGGGGAGCACATCCTTTGAGGAGCACATCCTGGTTAATCTACTGCATACAACAGCATTATGAGAAAAACATTGCATTATGGAATTCAATTCTCTTTATTGGCATGACATATTGATGTACATATTGCCAAAGCATATAGGTGACAGAACATTACAGATTAAATTGTGTAAATAATAAAAATGTAACTCCAATGGTAGGACTAACCACACCATTATAACTAATAACGAAGGTAACAAAGGTAACGACAAAACAAACAAAATACAATTTCTCATGGTAAGGCCCTTCAATTGGTCACGCACTGCCTTGCCGCTGGCAGGCGGCAACATACTATGCTGCCAGCTCACAGCTGACCGTATCTTCCCCAACAATAGTAGTAGCTTATTTTGATCAGAGAGTTCTTTAAAACTGTGATATATCATTTCAAATTTAGGGTAGTGACTCTCTGATTATTTGGTATTTTTTTACATCGAGTTAGGAAGTGTAGCTCTGTCTCTGCTGTGGTGCAGTGATGACACAGCCTTTCCTCTACAGGGAGCCAGGTCTTTCTGTGTCTTCCCTTCTCAATAGCAAGGCTGTGCTCACTGAGTCTGTACTTTGTCAAGGTTTTCCTGAGGTTTTGATCAGTCACCATAGTCAGATAGTTGGCCAAGGTGTACTGACGATTTAGGGCCAGGTAGCACTGCATTTTGCTTTGTGCTTGCGTTTGTGTTTTCTGATAAGTAATATAGTTTTGTTTTAATTGTTTTGTAATTTGATTAGTTCTGATTGATTTAATGTTCTGGTCGTGAGGCTTCAGTGTGTTAGTACAAACTGTTTGTAAGCTAAGCCCCAGGACCAGTTGTATAAAGGGACTCTTAGTTTTGCTCAACTCTTGGTATTGCAGGGCTTGGTAATGATAAGAGAGGGGGTCACTGTATTTTAGGTGTTTCCAAAATGTAATTGCTCTTTTTCTTTAGTTTTTATTATTAGTGGGTATCTGCCTAATTCTGCCCTGCATGCATTGTTTAGCATTCCTCTGGACATGTAAGAGAATCTTACAGAATTGTACATGCAGGGATTAAATGGGGTGTTTGTCCCATTGAGTAAAATCTTGTTTTGCAAGTGGACCCCACACCTCGCTGCCATACAGTAAGATTGGTTCTATTATGCATGTAATGATTTTTTGCCAGATTGTGATGGGTATTTTAATTTGAATTCGTTTTTTAATGGCGTAGAATGCCCTGCGAGCTTTGTCTCAGTGCATTCACTGCCTCATTCATTTGTCCAGTTGAGCTGATATTTAGTCCTAAATAGTTATAATATGTGCAATACTCTATATGTTTTGTACCAATTGTGAACTTTTGTTTAACTCCCTGAGGTCTGGGTCTTGTCTGGAAAATCAATATTTTAGCCTTTTTGGTGTTTACTGTCATGGTCCAGTTCTGAAAGTACTGCTCTAGTAGGTCCAGGCTCTGCTGTAGGCCGTGTGCTTTGGGTGACAGCAGGCACAGGTCATCTGCGTAGAACAGGCATTTAACTTCTAAATTGAGGAGATTAACACCAGGGGCTGAGGACTTTTGTAGAATATTGGCCAATTCATTCATGTAGATGTTAAATAGGGCAGGGCTGCGATTGCAACCCTGGTGAAGTCCCCGTCCCGAGTTAAATTATTCAGTTTGTTTCTTGCCAATTGTTATGCTACATATGTTGCCAGTATACATTGATTTTATTACGTCATATGTTTTACACCCTACGCCACTTTCAAAAACTTTGTAAAACTGTCCTGTGTGCCAAATTGAATCAAATGCTTTTTGGAAATCAATAAAGCAAGCATGAAGTTTTGTCTTGTTTTAATGGGCGTGTTTATCTATCAGGGTTTGTAGGGTGTAAATGTGATCAGTTTTTCTAGGTTTTGGTATGAATCCAGTTTGGCTTTTGCTCAGGACATTGTGCTCATTAAGGAAGATTAGGATTCTGATGTTTATAATACTAGAGAATACCTTCCCCAGGTTACTGTTCATACAACTGCCTCTTTAATTGTTTGGGTCAGATTTGTCTCTGTTTTTAAATATTGGTGTAACGTTTACCAGTTCCCCGTCCCTGGAAACTGCCACTTCCCTATTACATATTGCTCAGAACTGCAATTCCCATTCCCCTGTTCTACTTCCTGTGGACTACAGCTTCCCTAGTCATGCATGTTTAGAACTACAATTCCCATAGTCCGGACTCAATCAGCCTAATTCTGTACACCTGCACTCACCCAGTCCACACATAAAGCACACACACACCATTCCATCTTTGCGAGGTATTTGTGAGTATTAATCTTCCTTATTCTGAGCATTCCATTTCATTTTGATATTCTGGTTCGACCTTCTGCTTTGTTTGTGTTATATTCTGCCTAGGATCATCCTTTGTACCTTTGCCAATTATCTTGTATTGCTATTCTGGCCTGACCCCTGCTCTATTTTTGGTCTTAGTCTGCCTTGGATATCCTTATGTGCTGTTGCCTTTAGTTACAAATAAATTGCCTTAAGATTTACTTAAGTGTTGTTTCCCCTGCCTGGGAGTGTAACATTACAATTGGTGTTATGAGTCCTTGGTTCCAGATGTCAAGGAAGTAACCTACACTCAGAATCAAATTAAACAATTTTAAAATGGCCAGTAGATATTTTTTGCTAGTGAATGTAAGCGTCTCATTTAGTATCCTATCAGGTCCGCAGGCTATTTTAAATTTTAGGTCCTGAAATTTTTTTAATGAGCTCCTGCTCAGTAATTGGGGAGTCTAATGGAGGCTGCTCACTGCGGCAACTCCTGGCGGTCCTTTGCAACTTTGTCGCGAAAGTATTTAGCACCTCTGTGGGAGGTAGTTACTTCTTACGTCAAGTCTGTGTTCACATTGGGGCAATTGTTTACCAGACACTACCGACGTTTCGTTTTGCATATGCGATAACTCTCTGGCCCACTAGATGGCAGATGCAAACACATGAAAATAAACACTCTGACCCTCTTATGAAAAGTAGCTACCACATTCGATAAACACAGAACCGGTAGAGGAAAAGTTCTTCAGTGCGGGCATCGCGGTGAGAGACGGCTGATAGCGCTGCACTTATTTCGCAACGGGTAAGTTAATGTTATGTTTTTAAAAAAATACAAAAATGGTTTGTCAGCTGTAGCAATAATTTGTTTGCTAACGTTATATATATACAAACGTTCTATTCCATCATAAAAACAAATTTTGTTACATTGAAACATTGAGAAACTGTTTGCCAGGTAATGTTTTAAATGTCCTTATAACAAATACTGTACTCACCAGATCCAATAGGGTGCATCGAAATACATTGGGCAGTTTGAATACAAAATTGTCATAGCAAAAGGTGCACATTTTCAGAACGTGGTTTTATATGCATGCGTTCATTTTAATCTGGACATACAGCTCTGGAAAGAATAGAGACCATAGTGAAATCATCAGTATCTCTGGATTTACTATTGATAGGTATGTGTTCAGGTAAAATTGTTTTTTTCTTCCATAAATTTACTGACAACAGGGGTATTTCAGAACAGTAGCAGGGTTGACAAACTAAGTTGAAACCACACCTCTAGGTTCACTGACTCTGAGCTGTCAAAGTCAAGAGTTAACAGTTTCTGAATAAGTGGTAAAAATTAGTTCAGTCAACTCTGAGTTGAAGCAACATTGAATTAAGCACAAGATATAAAAATCCATCATCAATGGAACACAGACATCACCATTTTGGCAACAGGAGAAAATGCACCAAATGCTTATTTCTCCCCAGTGCAATTAGAAATATTAGTAACTGCTTGTTGCTAAACCCACATTCTGAAATATCCCCAACATTTCTCCCAAATTCATAATAATATTGTCTTCATGTGTTTGGGTAAAATAAAAAAGTTAGTGTTTTCCCCCATAAACTACTGACAACATTTCTCCCAAATTCAAAATTAAAATGTCAGTCTGAGGATTTATTTGGTGGTGGATGAGGTAGGCGTTCCCCCTCAATATGTAAAGCGCTTTGGGTACCTTGAAAAGCGCTAAATAAGTTGAATGTATTATTACATTACAGTCTAGGCTGTGCATGGACTTTTCATTATGTTGGTATTATTTGATGTAGCAATACTAATTCAAGACAAATTTGTAGTGGTCTAATAATTTTTCCAGAGCTGTATGTCGAGCATAATGTTAAGCAATATGTTGTCTGTTTATTGGATGTGATTTCTGATGTTTCAGTGCCCAGACACAGTGGAAGTGGCAGAAGGTAGCATGTGGATTCCAGGAACAGTGTGACACATTATTATTGGCTCTCCACCCCAGTCTGAATCTATGTTCTGAACTACAAGCACAATTACAGGTTCCTAAATGTTGTTGGATGCAATTGACAGGTTTTGGATGGTGGGGTATCTGGTGGAGACCATCAAACTTCAGCCCAAGAGAGTGGAGGAAGTTGTTTTGGCTTGCTGTGGTCTATGCAACTTTCTAAAGAATGAGTGCATGAACCGATTCACACAGGTTATTGTTTACAGAGAAGGACCTAATCATAAACATATCCCAAAAAAATTGAGAAGACCCTTTTCTGCAGCAAGCATCTTTGCCATCTACAACAAACACAGCAGTGAGAGCCAAGCAACAGAGAGACACACTGCAGTTACTTCATGTCAGACATTGGTGTAGTACAATTGTCAGTGGAACACAATAGATACTGATCGACATGATGCATGTTAGTGAACACCATTTCTGTGATTTGAAAATGCAATTATTTCAGCTCTGTAAATGTACTTGTTATTTGTTGATATTTTTTAGGGGATGTGTTTAACAAAATTAAATTGTTAAATTAACATCCTTTTTGTGGACTATGTTATTAGTTTTAATGTACCAGGTGATTTGACTCCTGAATTGGGCAACATGGTCTTACGCTTTGCTCAATGAATATACCACAGCTAACTACAATGCCAGGCACTCAGTCTTGTGTCATGCATTGTTTCAATCTCCTAAACTAGTGTAGCTGTGTGTTTCAATCTCCTGGCAGGAGTGTTTTTATTTTGCAAATTAGAAAGTATTCAAGTTAACCTCAAACCAACAACACCTTAAACATCCAATGATAAGTAATATATGTTTTACTATATCTGTGCAGTTTAAAAAAGGTGAACATCAAACAAAGGTGTATTAAGAACAACAGTGCATACTGACAATGTAAAAGGTGAAAATCAAACAATATGCATGAAAATAAAATCAATGACAAAAAATCAAAAACACTGAACTAGCGTGTAGCAGTCAGGACACTGGCTGCTGGTGCAACACCTGATTATCTTTTTGTTTCTTCAAAATTCATCCATGATTTCTTCAGTCCAGGTTGCAATCTCGAGCAATTGATTTAAGCCACAGCATAAGGGCAGTGTCTCTGCTGGAAAACTGGGACAGCACCTGGTTGATGTGAAGAATGCTGGCTTTTGCCTCTCTAACCTGAGTGTAGTCATTGCTGTGCTTAATGTACCTGCCCAAGCAAAGAAAGATATACTTAATTGTATTAAAATGTATTTTATTTATACTAAATATACTTCTAATATATTATTTTGACATTTATTTTTTGAAAGTATACTTCAAATATACTTAACTAATTTAATCCCAAATTATTTTTTGACATGGACACATCTAAAATGACTGTAGTCAGTAATACTGGTTAAACATAAGTGTACTAGAAATATAATACTGGAGTATAATTTAAATATACTGTACTTTTTTCTTGGGTGCCCCTTCTCCTGCAACTACATGATCTGTCGGTCAGACACAGGCTCTGCTCACTGGTGCTGGTACTCTGTAGTCAAAGTTGTTTATTTGTCATATGCATCGAATGACATCACATCCTATGCAGAGAAATTCTTGTGACATGGCTCGACACATCTACACAGTGGGCTTAAAAAAATTATATACAATATGAAGAAATTTTACAACAATAATAGTAATGAATAATATAAATATGGCATGGAAATTCTTTTTTTTTAAAGGTGCATTGAATGAGTGGATAAAGTGACCAGAGAATGACAGGTACTCAAGAAATGATTTGTAAATTTTTTATTTTTTTTGTAATGCTCTAGGTGAGGATGTCCTAGGGAGGCTCTGCTGACTGTCGCTGGGACACTGTTGTTTTGGAGGCTGATCCCAGGGCTCAGACAGATGAGGGTATCCCACTTTGCTTGGGTATAAGTGTTGTCATCAACAGTATTAACTAAACAAGAGGAAAAAATGATTTAATAACAAGTGCACTGGTTGTTGTTAAGCAAACTGGATCTCAAAGACTATAGGAGAAGTGCAATGTTAACCATGTACATCTTTTGTGTCTGTATGAATTCTTCATAAATGGAAATGGTAGATACATCTGACGTTTAAGTACCTTGGAGTCCATACTGGAGACAGATGCTCTGCGTCTAAAATGGGGAGGCTGAAAATCCTGTCTCTGAAGAATCCAGTTCCTGTCTGAAGGTGCTGCCTTTTTTGCATTGCTGTACTGGGTCCTCAGTGTCTTCCACCTGGCCGGAAGCTCCCCACTAAATTATCAGTTACAGCATGGAGTTGAAAAAGGGATTTTAGAAGGAAAGAACACAAATACTATCATTTGAGGTAGAGAAGATACACGATTATCACGCTGTCATTTTGACTATTCTATATCTTTTCCATTGCTTGACAGCCACTGAGCTGTTTTTTATGCAAATTACACTAGCTGACTAGCTGGCCAATTATCATGTTCACATTTTAAATGATTAGTAATAAATAACCGCGTCATGTCTCCTTTCTGTATTAGTAACCAGCCTTCCCTCCCCAATGTATATTTAAATAGCTAATGCAGATAATGTTTTCGATGCAAATTACAGACAAGCTGGCCAGTTATTATGTTCAAATGTTAAATGAGTAGTAATAAAAAGAATTGCGTCATGTCTCATTTCTGTATTATTAATCAGCCTTCTATTCCCTCCAAGTTATTTAACTAGCTAATGTAGATAACGTTACGTAGCTGTTAACTATGCAAAAACAAAGCTGCGAGTTAAATTAGTGAATTAAAACTAACCTGTTAAGTACAGATGAATTCCAATCCGCTATCAATTAACTCGTTTGATGAACAGCTTTGTCACGTTACATTTGTTGCTACCGGAAAAACACATTCTTCTTTCCTTCCGCTTCAAGCCGTTCTTCTGTCCCCCTGGTCCTTCTTCCCCACTTTCATTGACCTTTTTCCCCCCACTTTCTCATTTGGCTCAGAGTTAGCAACTAGTGCCTGGCGTCTCGTAGCGATTCAACATGTTGAATCGCCAGCAATCTCTAGACGCTAGTCGCTATCAGTGGGTGGTGGGGATTAACACAGCAGGTAGCGAGATAGTGATCGGACGTAAACTGGTCGCTAACCCTAAAATCGCCAGGAGTTGCCGCAGTGAGCAGCCTCCATAAAGGGTATTTGTAGTCCATTTCCATTTTGTTCAACTTTTCAAAAATATGGCACTGTTCTGTATTATTCTGAATGTCCACAGTGTTGTAGAGTGCCTTCATTTTTTTTCTTCCAAATGTCAGTTTGCCAGAAGTTGTTTTTATTTATGGACTCCTCAATTAGTGTCATTTGCTTTCTGTTGTACTGGGATTTCTTGATCCTGAGTTTACGTTTATATGATTTTAATGTCTCACAGTACTGAAGGCATAGTTCTCTGTTGTTTGGGTCTCTGTTTTTGGTTCGATATTGATCAAAGTTTTTTTCAAAAGTTTTTTCAGTCAAACCATTTGTCTTCTGTAATTCTGTTTGGTTTGTTTGATCCCCGCTTTAATTGTGCTGCTTTTGCTGTTTGCCTAAAGATATGATTAATGTTGTTTACAGCTAGATTAACACCTTATTTATCAATGGTTGTACATTGTATCCAGAAAGTTGTCTAGGGTTGATTGAATCTCTTGTTTACTGATTGCTTTCTGGTATTCATCTGTGCTGTTTTGAGCCCATCTTTATGAATGTTTGATGCTGTATAGCTTATTGGGCTGTGAATTTGTGGTCACTTCAATGTCTGATCTTTTCAGGGAACAGGGTAATTTGGCTGTGATCAGACAGAGGTGCTAGTGGTTTAACAGTAAATGAGCTGACAGACAAAGGGTCAATGTCTGTTATCATGTAGTCTACAGTGCTTTGGCCAAGAGGAGAGCAATAGGAGAATTTGGATTACAGCTGGTGTTACTAGAATTTTAATAATGTCTTTTTTTAATGTATTGTCTGTATGCACTTACAGGCTTCAGCTAGTCACCAAAAGAATTGACTGCTGAGGAGAAACTGCAGTTTACTGTTGCTACTAAGGACATGCTGTCTGATGTGGAGATGGATGCACCCAGAGGACCCCAGCAGGTTGCTGGTGATCTCAGGGTTGCCAACTCTCACGCATCTGGCGTGACACTCACGCTTTCAGCATCAATCTCACGCTCTCACACACACGCAAGAAACGTCACGCCAAAATCAAATTTTCTCCCCTTTCAATCCGTTAATTTTCTGTTGATGACTAGACAACAGCATATTAATGAAAGGAGAGTAGTCCCACAGCTGTAACATCTGCCTTAAACGTTCTCACTGCATGATTCTCTGATCATTGATTCGCTGAAAACCTTGCACCTGATACGTCAGTTGCGTGTGATATGTTCAGAGAGTTAGATTTGGAACATGGTTCGTAGTCGGAGCCTACTGTCAGGGTTGCCAACTCTCACGCATCTGGCGTGACTCTGATGCTTTCAGAATAAAAAAATAAGCGTCTCCATTGTATTACCTGTTTTTTGCATAAATCACGGTTTATACTAAGTAAACAAGGACTGACATTTCTAGGGTTAACAAAAGTGTTCTCCGCGCGCAAGCACGCGCAGTGAAATTTTACCGAGTCTCACGCCAGCCAAACTCCCAGAGTTGGCAACCCTGTGTTCTCTTCTGAGCTGGATTACCTAAATAAAAGTGATTGACCAAAGAAGAATAGCTAAGTGGACTTATGTGTGATTATATACATGGAACATGCCAAACACTGGCTAAATATGGGGGTGCCCATAATCAAACATGAGTGCCAACAACCACTATCAGAACAGCATTAACATTTTAAGCAATTTGAGCTTCAGTATCTCATCTGTTTGAGCAGACCACACGGGCCAGCCTTCGCTCTCCACGTGCATCAATGAGCCATGGCCGCCCATGACCCTGTTGTCGGTTCACCACTTTTCCTTCTTTGGCCCACTTTTGATAGGTACTGATCACTGAAGACCGGGAACACCCCCAAGAGCTGCAGCTTTGGAGATGGTTTGACCCAGTCGCTCAAATCCTTACGTTTACCCATTTTTACTGCTTCTTCATTGTGTCATCAAAGTTGATGTGTTAGAAGCAGGAAAAATGGGCAAGTGTAATGATTATATTTAAATTATCTTCTTAAGAAGGCCTGCCCAGGGACTGAGGTTGCAAATTAGCCTATGGCTAGAATCCTTTTATGCAACACATCTACACATTGTTATGACTTTGACTGTGATAATTATGTAAGGAATAATGTGCACTGCATTGTCCCAGAAAAATAAACTAATAAATAAAATAAAAAATTGACACCTCAGTGGGGGTTCCAGTTGTACAGTAAATGAAGGGAGGGTGGCAATCAGCCCCAGGTGAGAAAGAGGAAACAGGTGCTCGGGATTAGTGTTGATGGGACTCGTGCTCTGGGACTGGTGCCTTCAGAAGTACAGGAGAAAACAGGAACTGGTGCTCGGGAACTGGATGACAAACAAACACAGAGACAGACCAAATGCACACACAAGGGAACCAGGAACAGGGAATCGATACACAAGGACAAATGGAAACAGGCTCAGGATGACAGGATCATGACATATACCGTATTTTACCGAATATACCACACGCAATATGCACGTTTTTACAAACGGCACACCCCCCCGCACACTATATTCGGTGGTGTGCAATATAGAATATTTTTTACAGAGAGAGATCTAGAAAGGATAGACTTTTTAGATATTACCATTTATAAAAACGTTGATATTTTTGGAAACTACCTGAAGCCCCAAAGTATGACACATTTTTATGGGCAGACTGTAATAATCAGGAACCTCATACAGAATATACCAGTTGGTCAAATACTTAGACTTACAATGTAACTGCAGGACTAAGTGTTTTAATAGTGTTTTTAGCAGTTTTATTTTTACAGGTGAAGCGAGTAACAATCATGCGCTCATCATTTTACACTACACAGCACCTTCTGTCAAGCTCAAAAATTTGGATTGTGTCGTACATTTAATGAACCTCATTGTAGCTTGTTTCCTGCATATAATTAGGGGTGTTTTGATAGACAAATTGAAGAGACTGTGCACCAGCACTGACGCTAAGAACAAGTGGTATTTATCAATTGAGATTTCCTATACTGGTGTGCATAAAACCGTCATAGGACCATTTGATTATCTCACTTTTTTGCGTAGGCGCATTCTAAATTCTTTTCGTAAGTACAAATGTAGGATTTTTAAATGCAAGCTTGATAATTTATACCAACACTAGTTAGTGATTTTTTTCTCCAGCGAGACTGGGCTTTTTTAGACACGAAAGAAATCACTTAAATGTATAGGCCAGTTTGAATATTGAAATATACGTTGAGTTTTTCGTGTACGCACTAACATTAATGCGGGTACAGCACTTTCGGAATAGCTCAGCACGTGGGGGGGTTTGGTGTTTAACATTTGTGTTGGGTGTTTAACATTTGTAACACAATGACTAGCTGAGTGCCCATCAATGCAGGTCTGAGCGGGGGAGATTACGTGTCACATTTCTATAAAAATGATGCGTGCTTTGTAAGGGTGCGCCCAATGCTGATATTTTTTACACAAAACAAGATATCTGTGCTATGTACATGGGTGTGCGTTAATATTGGGTGCACGCTTTGTTCGGTGAAATACGGTACTGTATGTTTCATCCATGTCCGGCTACTGGGAGATCCATAGAGTGGGCAAATTCCATTACATTATTTTCTCCCTGGTCATAACGTTTTTCGTGCATCAGACCAGGATATGTCATTGTTTGGCAAACGGTGCAACAGAGCACTTGTCTTTCAATAATCTTATAATTACTAAAGCTAGACACAAGTCTGCCAAATTCAGAATGTATGATTGTTTGTTTTTTAAAATAATGCACATTTTAAATGGTTTGTAGCTAATTCCTAACTATGAGTCATGTTTTGAAGCTCTTTTCCCATTGGAGTGCTGCTACGGGGTGGACTCTACTTTTTCTATGAATATTGGACCATGTGATATTTCATTAAATGACAAATACAGGGGAAACCGTTTTCTACCGTGAAATTCTAACATTCTCATTTCTGATTGTGTTGATACAAAATACCATTGTTCAGACAGGCCCAAAATTCACACTGAAAAGGTTTTGAAATCAAAAAAACCTTTGTCATCCACATATCCACGTCTTAGCTGTGCAGTGGAACAAAACAAAATAAGCTGTGGAAAGAACTTGTCGCTTATTCTATAAAGAATTTGTAAAATGGCTAGGGTATTTTTATTGATGTCCTTTGTTAGCTATAAGGAACAATATATTGTGGTGATTACTCAGATGATTCTGTTCTAAGTAGTATCACATTTGTATTAAGTCACATAATCACTCAAACAGCCAGTCATAATGTAGAGAACTGCTTACTGTTCTGATGTTTTGTGTCAGCTTGTGTATCACTCTGAACATGGAAAACCAGAAAGTTTTCTGAGGATATAAATTATGTAATATCCAAGCATGGTCAATGTAATGGTGCAACCCATATCTAAAGAGCTTGTTGTACCACTGAGTACTGTTACTAATAATATTAAGACATTTTCAGATGTGAGTTTGTATTTCGCACACGTTCCCTGCAGCTTGAGTAATGTATGTAAGGTAATAACGATTGTTGCATCACTCAGAACTAGACAGTTGTATGATGCATCCTAATTATACATTTTAATCACACGTGCCCGTAAGGTTCAAGCACCCTCTAGCAAAATCATACATGTAAAAGGCCCATGGGACAGTACCCAACATCTTTGGATGTGGCTTCAAGAGGTAAATTGACAATGAGACAGATTATTCAAGAAGGAAGCAAGGACAACTTCAAAACTGATCCAAGTCAATTATCAAGTACACAGATTCTGGGCAGGGCACGAAGACATCAGAAAATGATCATATATTTTTTAAGCATTTTGACGTGAAACTTGCAGCCCAATGTGAACCTGTGTATTAGTCTCAGGTCATGGGTTACCTAAAAAAAACATTAAAGAACAGATGAGAAGAAAATATTACATGTTTCTAAAGTGGCATTCTATGAACCCTGGATCTAAATCCTATTGAACACCTGTGGAAAGAGCTGAAAATCACAGTTGGGAAAAGGCACTCATCCAACCTGAGAGAACTGGAGAAGCTTACTCAAGAAAAATGGGCCAAACTACCAGTCAACAAGTGTAGAAATCTCATTCAGAGAGACAGCTCTTGATTGCAGTTGTCTTAAAATACTTAAAAGACCATTTTTCCTTGCAGGATCTCTCAAGCTCCATCAGGTTGGATGGGGAGTGTCGGTGCACAGCCATTTTTAGATCTCTCCAGAGATGTTCAACTGGGTTCAAGTCTCTGTACATTGCTGCATTCATCTATTCCTCAATCCTAACTATTCTTCCAGTTCCTGCTGCGGAAAAACATGCCCACAGCATGATGCTGCCACCACCATGCTTCACTGTAGGGATTGTATTGGCCAGGTGATGAGCAGTGCCTAGTTTCCTCTAGACATAACGCTTGCCATTTAGGCCATATAATTCAATCTTTGTTTCATCAGACCAGAGAGTTTTGTTTCTCATGGTCTGGGAATCCTTCAGGTGCCTTTTGGCAAACTCCAGGGGCCTCATTTATAAAACTTTGCGGTGGATTTGCATCAGAAGTAGCGTACGGACAAAAATATAGGACGTGCGTACGCAAAGAAATATTCAGATTTTTAAAACCAGGCGCACGCACATCCTACGCTGTTTTCCCTTTATAAATCACAATCAACTCTAATACGTGGCACAGCTTTTGCGGATACATGTCACGCCCATAATTGTCCATAAATAGTCAGTGAAACTCCCCGAAATAAATATTCATTGATTGAGAAATCATGGCATACACAGTACCGAGGAAAACCAAAAAAGCAACTTCACTCAATGTCAAGTAGAAAATATTGTTGGCGAGGAGGAAAAGAGGAGGAAAAAAAAGAGGAGGAAAATGTTGTGCCTATTACGAACGGTGAAAATGCGTTGGAATGGCAAAAGGTTGCAGACGCTGTGAATGCCGTGGTCGAAATAAAAAAAGTGGATGTCGAAAAGCGTCTATAGCGTTTCATCGCGAAAGTGTCTGCCACGGGTGGGGGAAATGGGTAACATTAGAGCAACATGTCTGCATCACAAGTTATTTGGACATTGGTGGAATGAAAATGCTTTCGATTAATGAAAGCATTCTCATTCGGTCTCCTTATGGCAACATGAGTGCAGTCAAAAGCATCGATTACATTTGGAATACTGGACATAGCTGCAAATTGTGCTTTTTGATTGCCTGTTCACCCGCCGTGTACGGAAACTTCATGTACTTATGCGCCAAGCCTATTATACTGACTAACACGTCTCGCATAACTCGGCTGAGATATCGTTCACTTGTCAGTAAAATCCATCTGGAAAGTGCAATGTCGCCAGAAATCCTGTTATGAGTGAAAATGAAAGGTGCCAATAACTAATATTCATTATTAGGCTATTGTTATAATTATAATTATTATCTTCTAACATTGCAAGGTCAGCTATTGTGCGTCATTACGCATTGTGATGGCATGGCTTTTTATAACCATCCATTTGATTGTATCTGATAATCTACAGATGTATTAATCTAATTGTAAATGTAAAATAGTTCTGCACAAATAGAAAATCTTGAACCTTTCAAAATGGTTAAGACATGCATC
>JACXGM010008511.1:0-28839 GCA_016801145.1 Umbra pygmaea | reverse complement strand
GTCAACTCGGTGGCTTTTTGAGATTCGCCCGTTTTACAGAGGCAGTTTAAAGTTGTGGGATTTGCATAGCAAAGAGGTGTCAATGGGACTTTGCGGTTCACTGTATGTCTATTTTACCCACCGAACTATCATTATTCAACTATGACAAGGTAAACTCGGATTTGCATTCTATCACCCCTTTAAGTAATCTAATCTTTTTTGTAATAAAGTGTTTTTTAAAGCTAGTGGCTGTCATGTCAATACCGGTCAATACACCGGTGGCTGGCTCGTTAGCCTAATGTCTGACCTACCACTCACATTGCACACACTGAGTTTTCCACATTTCACGGATTGGGTTGTTTATCCATCTAACCCTAGACCCCTTTCTTCATATTTTAAAATATCAAGAAATAGCCTACAGTTGACATCTTTATTATAAAAAAAGAGGAATTTCGATAGCCTACCCGTTCTACCGGCGAAATTAAGATAGGCTACTTCTCTATGAACGGTTGTTTGAATAAGACTTACAAGTTGCATGATATTATTGTTCTGCCTTTGTTTTATTTATATTTTCTGTAAATTGTTGAGGCATATAGCCTGCAATTGTTTTCCTACATGTTGTTAGCAAATTGAATGATATCTCTCCCTCTGAAATCATCCTAATATTAATAACCAGGCAGGTCACCAGACATTCGGGGGTTCAGACAATCCATTCATATATATCTGGAGCTGGAAGGATTGCATGTGTTTAATTACATTTTGTGTGCTATTAAATTATTTGTAAAAACAGTGCTAATTAAATTAACTGCATTTTTCTGATGACGAACGCTACTATGTTCAAGTGCAACGCGACTGAAATGAATCCCGCAATTTTACAGTGCACGACTGTGTCAAGTGAACAGTTTATAAAAGATTTAGGGATAAACACTGACGTTCTGTGCAAACCTTATAATGGATGTCGCAATGAGTACATTTTTCCAAGGTAATGTAGCTACAGAAAGGTGTTTAAACCACATAGTATACAAACAAAAACATAAGCAAACATTTTATTTACTAGTAGAAATTAGTTTTCGCATTTACCTATATTCACATGCTTAATTAAATTATTTAGGCTTATTCATGATTACGGCAATTGGTGCTGACTTTGCCCAAACTATGCCTATCTATTCAAGGGGCACTGGAAGAGATTTATATTTATGATGTTTAAAAAAATCCATATCACCATCACGTCGTTCTTTGGAAAAGATGATATCCTATGGAATGGAACAGATATTACCCTCACAGTTTTTCTCTCTTAACTCATCAGATCTGAATTTAAAATTGACAGGAGAGAGAAATCTAGAAAGGATCATATTTTTTGATATGACCATTTATAAATTTTGGAAACTACCATCTACTTCAAGCCGCAAAGTAGATTAACACTTTTACGCACAGACAGTAATAATCCTTGACACCTCATACAAAATATAGGCTACCAGTTGGTCAAATACTTAAGACTACAAAGTAACAGCAATACAGCAGTTAGTAAAATACTTTTTTATTTGTACTACCTAATAAACGGGAACGAATACTAAATTAATAGTTTTATTAATTATAGCCTGTTAATGACACCTGCATAATACATGGAAGTCTGCCCGTATTCATAACGTTTCATTTCCAGACAAGATTGCACAATGTGGCTTTTGATGGATGTATATAAATGTCCAGAAACAAAATTCAAAGAAACACACTTGCAATTATATTTTGAATTGCATAAAAAATGCATCATTAAAGTAAATTGGCTAACGAATGCCATTTAAATTAAATGACGTACTAACATGGCAATAGTAAAAGGAGTGGTGGGGGGTTTGTTAATGTTTCAGGATAACTGCACGCCTCGTGACCATTTTCTTTCGCTAAAAATAATAATTAAAACATGAACTTTCACAAATAAAATGTTGGCAACCGTTTTATAACTGCATTAACACACTCCAGACTGTGCGTTGCCAGGGAATAACCCCACACCTCCGCAGGCCTCGTGGCTTTCTACACTGCTGAGGTGTGCGGTTACCCAGTAGGCAATCGATGGTGCGCCACCAGCGTTTTGTCGCAGGCAGGTCGCTGGTGTCTATAATGTCGTTCAGCCAGCGGCCCGCCAGCTTTTGCCGCTATTCTCCAGATCTTAATTTGCATCAGTTAATTTGCATCTCTGTCGGCTTTCCACCAGTGGCCCGCTCGCGACGCACAATCAGCTAGCCACCGGAAGTGAAAGCTGTGCCCCTGGCTATCTTCTTCTTCTTTGGGTGTATTGGCAGATCGCAACCAACTGAACGATGCATATACCTCCCGCCTGGCTATCTGCTCTGGACTTGCCATCTTCTTCAAGCGGGAGCTGAAAAATTACGTATCCTTTCAGAAGAATACTGAATCTACTTTTTCGCTTATGTGAACTAATGTAAGTACTGATTATGTGTATGGTTTTACCAGACTGTATTTTTGTTGGTGTTTTCTAGTTCGCTAAAAATAAACTAACATAGTTTGACAAAGAATTGAGTGAATGTTATTTTTTTAGTTAATGTAGCTGCTGACGCATTGGCTAGTCATATTGCTACCGTAAATAAAGCGGTGAGCTGCCATTTTTTGGGATAAAAAGCACTATAACGTTTAGATTTCTCAACCGATTTCAAATAACTACTAAACAGACTCTACTGCATTTAGCATCTTTGTGTTATTATACTCTGTGTATTTAATGTGTAACTGATGTTGTCCTGCACATCTACGCTTTGTCTGGTCCAGGTGCGGCCTGCTGTAGCGCTCAAGCAAAAGCCCCCATGGCTAACCTCTAGTGCTAGCTAGTATAGCTACTGTGGTAACACAACATTATGATGAAATGTCCTTGGTTTTCTAAATACAACCAGTGTTTATTTAGATAAGCATGTTAATGATAAGGAACAACAAAAACCGGTTGCTGCGATAACACAAACAAAATGTAGCCGCCCAATCGTGCTACTACCATTGATTTATAAGAGAACACGAACAGTAGCTACAAACTAACTAGCGCTAGCTACTAAGGTTCTTCTTAGGATTTATTGGCAGATCGCAACTACATGATTGCATATACCGCCACCTAGTGGTTATGAGCGTGGTCGTCTGACAACCATCAAACTGGTTTCCCTACTAAACAGTATAATCTCTTTATCACTTTTCCAAGAATCTGTTCTCAATCGGCCTACCTGGTTATTTAAAGGTTAAAAAAAATTATTAATTTAAATCGATTGGTTGATAAATGTTAGTGTGTTTGTTCCCATTAATTAACTTTTTCTATACCAGGTGCTGTTCCAAGCTATTCTACTAGTGTACACACTGACACTGGAAGTGAAGAGTGTTGATGGAACAGATGGGGAAACTACAGCATCTGTGGCACAGGCAATGACTGATAATCTAGCATGTGAGTCCTGTACTGACTGCCCAAGCACTGAAGAAAACAGTGAAGAGGAAGAGGAGGACTTCAGGACTAAATTGGCAGAATGAGCAGTGGACAAAAGAATAACCCACAAAGCATACTCACTACTCAAGATTCTCGCCAAAGACCATCCAGTCATTCCTAACACCACACAATATTTGGTGTTTATCAGCAAGGTTGCATTTTTTGTGATTTGCATAAGCAAACCGGTACAGACGTTACCTAGCTTAGCGTTTCTTATTGTATTTAGAGATTTGAATATGTTGTTTATTTTTTAGGGTTATGTAGGCCTTTTTCCTAAACCTCTTTTCTAAACATTGCTTTCAGATCATGACGTTTTCCATTGTTTCGTACCAGGTGGAGGACTTTAGCTCTACACGTGGAGGTAAGAATTAACATTTTGGCAGACACTGCAATTATTTGAGTTCCGAGGGTTGTGATATAACCAGATATTTAGGACTGTAATGTATTTTCAGAGTATTTTGGAGAAGAACAAGAGGCAGGCTGAAGACCTTGTCCGCCTGAGAGCGCAGTTGGCACTACAATCAGGTAAAACATGACTGTTACGCTTTGTCCTCACAAAACACTTTGTCAGTGTTATATAATGGTGTTTAACTGCTTTTTTGTAGGTCCAGGTAATTCACGTTTGCTCCACATAGGCACAATGAGTGAAGAGCTGTGCTCCGTGTCAAACCAGATGGCCACAGTGCTCACTTGCATCCAAGCAAATGGTCTAGTAGGGGAGATGTTATTCCCTAATGTTCAGGGTATTCAGCTCCCCCTGGTCAACCTGGAAGACCTGCAGCAGTTTGATTCCCAATTGCGACAGGACACGGACATTCAAGACAACCTGGTAAGTTTCTTTTCATTCAAACATTTAACCTTAGATGTTAAATAGTACTAATCACTTTTTATAACATAAGCTGTCAAGTATAAAACCTTTAAATTTAAATCTGTAGGTTCGCGGTTTGT
Organism: Umbra pygmaea; assembly: GCA_016801145.1. Classification (NCBI taxonomy): domain Eukaryota; kingdom Metazoa; phylum Chordata; class Actinopteri; order Esociformes; family Umbridae; genus Umbra; species Umbra pygmaea. Next base: position 24,446 of record JACXGM010008511.1, on the reverse strand, counting down.
CTGTTAAGGCTGGTAAGGACCTAAAGTACAGGTGTGGCGAACGCTACCATGCATCTTCAAAAATGGTCTTGCAGTCTTGACCAGCTGGACAGGATCTGGGAAAAAGACCAGCTTCAGGGACCTTTTTCTCAGTACTATTCTTCAAAGTAAGTTTATACTTTGCTATTAGATTCTTGTTCATTTTATAAATACTTTTTTCTCAATCATGTCAGACCATTTAAATACATTAATGGGTTAATGTATCACAGGAGCAATACGGAAGAATGCTGCCACCCGGGATACCACTGACGAGGCTGTCCAGAACCAGGTCAGCAGGTACCTGAAAGGGGCAGCTGATCGCGCAGGTGGAAGGAGACGACGCGGGGATCCAAGGGACCTGCCGTGAATACAGATGACACGACACCAGCACAACGCCTGTCACCGCTTGATACAGCTGCTGCACAGCCCTTGCCCACAAAGCACTACAGAAGGTGATCGAGGGCCCTCCATCCATAGCCACCTGACCTGACACTACCTACCTACATTGGAGTTTGACTCTCTCTTTTTACTTTCTCGTTTGTTTATATTGATTAGAGTATTATTTTTATTACTACTGTTATCTGCATTGTTGGGGAGGATTGAAAGTAATGTAAATAAAATTGTTAAGATTTAATTAAATACATTTGCACATGTATATTTGTATGTTGCTGAATAATGCACAGTTTTTTTCAACTTCATCTTGCCCTTGCACTATTTGAAAAGTAAAATGTTAGGATTTAATTCAACGTGTTGTCATTTGTGATGCAAGTGAAATCTGATAATATTATTTATTAATATTAAAAAGTCTAATATTGGGGTATGAGGCATCCCGCTGGGTTCTGTGCAAAAAAGCGCCTTGCCACCGGTGCGCTGCCGGTGCGCCGCTGATCAGGGTATTGTTTATTAAAAGCGGCCCACCGGTGGTGGCAAAAAGCAGGCGTTCCGCCGGTGGCCTGCTTGCGTGTTGCCTACTGGGTATTCCCTGGCAACACACAGTCTGTCGTGTGTTAATGCTTACATATAACAATAACTCAATATATGAATATAATATAATCATTATAGTTTTGAAATGTTTCAGTTTGGGGAACGGTTTTGAATAGCTTCATTCGGTGGATCAATACAGAAGAATGAGCAGATGCAGCTTTCAGTCCCATATTAACGACACGTCGAAATATTAACAAGACAATAGATGCTATCATGTTGACAATGAGGTGTGACCCTGCGTTCACATCCGTTTTCTGGGGAAAGTAAAATTGTACGCCTTGCGTCGCTCTCCAGCCTAGAACTCGTCGCTCTATGTGCGTTTCTTGGGAAATGTCAATCACTTGAGTATTGGTCTTCCATATAATTGACTTAAATAAAAACACATTTTCATTTGTTTATTTTTGTATGTGTTTCTCATTTCTTAAGAAGCTAAATGGCTATTAATTATGTTCAACGTAGTTTAGCTGGTACACATGGCGTGATATGTCCTGATTGGTTGACGCTTCATCGCTTCAGCCAAAAAGTTCAACTATTTTCAACTTTTTCCACGCCCTCTCGTTGCCTCCTCTGCTTCCCATGCGTCGCTTCACATGCACTGCTCTTGCTCACCGCTTGGCGCCTCCCAATTCGTCTTGTACCATAGAGAATACATTGAGACTCGTCGCCCTGACACCCACTAAAAATGGCAGGTGTGAACGCAAGGTAAGAGTCAGGCACGCGATTTTCACTAGTGGGGGGGAGTTTACAGACATTGAAGCACGTTCTGCACTTCAAGCCTCTTTTTCTCGTCAGCGAAAGCGTTGCTGAGGCGAGCAGATTTACAAAAAATACTATGTAATCCAATATAAATTCCCTAAACAACCTCAATTGTTTTAAAACTACATAGAACAATTCTAAAATCAACACTGCACAGGCAAAAATGTTCATTGTTGTATTTGAAGCTTTTATTAAAACACAAAAATTTCATTTGGAAGTTGTAATCATTTAAAGGGATACTTCACCAATTAGTATTAAACTTTATATCAGTAGAAACCTGGTAGTATTTTAGAAATAACTGGGATCAATCCCTCATACCCCTCTTGGATGTGAAGGCTCTGTATTGGTTGTATGGGAAAAAGGCCTCAGATGACGCAAAAATCGTCATTTTGCGTCATCGGAGACTTTTCTGCTCAGAGGCTATGAACTACAGCCAGCAGGAGGAGCTACTTCCACATGTTTTCAACCCGCCCATAGGAGGTGGGACCTCACTTCCAGAATTTCAAAAATTGTCATCCATCTTGAAGCCAAGCGAAAAGGCTATTGCTCTGTGGAATAAACTGAGTAATACTTTAGCAGGCTAACTACAATAGCTGAGGGTAGTTTGAAGATTATATGGCAGAAGGGCGTTTTGAAGATCGGGTGCGTGAATCCAGTGCTTGTGGCTGCCAGAAAAAGCCGCATTACAGCGAGGAACAGTTGCGGATGATTGAGGAACAAGAGCCCTTGTAGCTACTGCAGTAGAGGAGCGAAACCTGACTGATGCTAAGGAGCAAGAGCCTGGGCAGACACGAGCTGGCGCGGACTGGTGGTGTCAGTGCTCTTGCTGTGTGCGAATATGGACACAGATAGAATCCTATTGCTGTCGTGACTTTTAGCAATGCCATTTTCTCCTTGAAGAAATGGCACCGCTAGAATCTGTAACAAAGCACCCCAGGTTTGATCACAGCTGTGTCCTGGAAACATATTTGAGGATCCCGAAGGTTAATTTAAAAAACGCCAGCCAAAGCCTGCAGGGACGATGCCTTAGTATAAAGTGAGTATTTTGTTTGTTTTTCATGTCAGTCAGCTGAGCTCTCATTGCTGTATTTAGATCTATGCTAGCCTACTCTAGGTGCTTGCATTGCGAACGTTGTGGTTATTGTTTTGTACGTAAAGTACAAAGTTTGGAAACGTGAGACGGGGCTATTGTGAACACATTTGTATTGACCAACAAAACAGTAAGCATACATCCATGCTAGCTGGCCTATTTTAGGTGCAAATAACTTGCATTGCTAACGTTGTGCTTACTGTTTTGTAGACTATTGGCTAACACCTACCGTCACTTTGTAGAATTGGTCCTGAAAAGCGAGAGACTGGGGAAATGCTGTCATCTTTCTCTACCTGCCTGTGTTTTTCAGGACATCAGACAGATATCGAGCTCCTGATGGGCGGTACTGCCGCTATAAATAAACCGTTGAAGCTATGGATGAGCTTTCAGTGTGAAATTGTTCATATTATGTTTTATAATTAAAAGTTTGAACTCACATTGGTTGTGGTTCCTGTTATAGTCCTTAGTATTGCTCCATTAGTGTGTATTTGCATCTCACAACGACACATGAATCTACAAAACTTTAACAGTAACTCAAATAGTTACCCTTCTACCAATTTACTTTTATTATAGAGTAATTATGTTACTAACTCAGTTACCTTTTGGAACAAGTAGTGAGTAACGATAACTAATTACTTTAACGTAACATTCCCAACACTGATCACAATAGAATTAGAATGAAACAGAATGGAATCTTTGAATACAGTTCTCTCTAACGTTGTTCTTTCCGATTTTTTGTAGACAATATCACCTAATAGCCTGCTGTCACATTATGGAATAGCTCCTGAAAGACACAGACAGATCCAGCTCTTCAATGGAAATACTGCGACTACTGCTGAAGCTGTTGTTTGTAATTTAAATGTTGAACTCACATTACTTGTGGTTTGTGTTAGACATTAGTGGTTCCCAAACTTCTCCTAGAGGACCACCAGAAGTGCCAGAGCTTAGCTGTAGCCGTCAAGAATCACCAGAACCAAAGTCGAGGACATGTTAATTAGTGGACAAGTTGAATCAAATGTGCAACCCAGCAGGTAGTTCAAACACAAGAACTGGCTGGTTGTCCTCCAGGTGAGGTTTGGGAAGCACTGCATTACAGTATGTATTTGCCTATAGAAATGATGAGTTCAGCTAAATCAGTGACCCTAACCATTCACCCTCCTCAACAAGTCTATAATATATAACTTTGGTGTACACAGGAGTACAGTGTAAGATGAAATTTCAAAGGAAAAATATTGTGCCACCATAGTCAAGTAGACACATTAAAACAGAGGTTTTCAAACCCTACTTTATAGGGCCTAGTGTATGCTGGTTATGGTCTTTACATTCAATTAGAGCTAAATTAGGACTCACACTGCCAGCTGAGGGGAGGTCCTAACCAGGGTTCAAAATTAGCACCATTTATCAGCCAAATGCTTGTAAAATATGCATGTGGCTGGTAGATTTGTATGGAGGACCAAGTCTGCCAAAATAAGAAATAAATAAATATATGCATCAATAAAAATATTTATACATAAAAATATACATAGAATAGAAAAATATAAAATTATACATTTATTAATCAATATTATTTTCCTATTTATTTATTTCTGTGATAATTTATTTCAGTTTTTATATTAATTTATTTCCATATTCTTTTATTTCTGTATTTATTTATTTCCGTATATATTTATTTCTGTATTTCCAGATCCTTAAGCTAATGAGGAGGCTGTCAATCAAAGCATGTCACGGTGTCAGCTTTTTCCCATTGGTTGATCGGTATCAGAGTGTGAAGATCGATTTTACATGCCTAGATTACTACGTTAGTAGGCTTCATACAGTCTCTTGCCAGAGATTTGAGTCATGGCTACCCTAGTTGAAAATGCTAGCTTTGGTTATTATTTGATTATTAACTTTTTTGCGTGGAGGGTCTTGCTGAAAGTTTATTGCAGTAAGCAGCATCTAACGACACAGAAGTTGACCCTGCCGTGTAGGAATTTGGATGAAGTGTGATCATTGCCATAATTTTTCGATATACGATTCCGTTAATTCCGGAGCAGTCGGACGCCCTTCTCATTGTAGCCTATCCATTTCATCAAAGAATAGAACCGCCAGTGCAATGTTCCGTTGTCTTTAAAACACAAGCACACAAACACACCAAGTCAACCACACACACAGAGAAACTAAGTTCGCCGGAGCGAGAGAGCAGCTACGGTAGTTAACGGAGCACAACAGGTGACACCGAAGCCACAAAAACTATTAATCGGCACAGTTAGTTGGATTTTCTGTTTGTGACATTGCATCTCGTTTTGGGGTTGGTGAAAGAATCATTTATCATACAAACCAACCCTGTGTTGTACCCTTGGTTCCTCCCCAGCTGCGTTTTTTACGTTCACAATCTATTTTTATCACAGACCGTATATATGGTTTCTATCCCCCGCTCTTGGTTTGCTTGTTATGGCTGAACGATTAAGTCCCGCCCTCTCATTAGCTTAAGGATGTAGAAATACGGAAATAAATATATACGGAAATAAATAAATACAGAAATAAAAGAATATGGAAATAAATGAATATAAAAATAAATAAATACAGAAATAAATGATCACATAAATAAATAAATAGGGAAATAATATTGATTAATAAATGTATAATTTTATATTTGTATATTTTTATGTATATTTTTATGTATAAATATTTTTATTGACGCATATATTCATTTATTTATTTATTTCTAATTTTGGCAGACTTGGTCCTCCATAGATTTGCTTCACTGACCAGCCAAACAATAGTAATCAGTTGATTGGCTGGTAAAATTTAAACATTCACTAGCCGTTTGGCTGGTGGGTGAAAAAGTTCATTTTGAACCCTGGTCCTAACCAATTTAGTGAGCTACTTCATCAGCCCTGTACAAGGTAAACGCAAAAAACGGCATACATTAGGCCCTCCATGGAAGAATTTGGAGACTCCTGCAAAAAATGATGCAAGTAATAACGTTCTGCACGATACAAAAACAAAGCATGAAAAATATATAAACTTAGGTGAAGACTAAGAGGACTCAGGGAAGACAATATGAGCTAGGTGCCATGATTGAAGTGCTATTGAAAAGTCGTAGCAGCCTCCTTTGATGGGTCTATAAACTGGGTGGTGAGAAGGTTTGGATCTCTAGCTGAAAACGTGTGGTTGTCCTGTAAATGATACAAAATTAAATAGATTACTGTGTCAGCAGTTAAATTATAAGAGCAGAATAAATATGGCTATGTAATATCATGATCCATGTATTAACAACATTTACATATTTGCTATGTAGTAGCAGTATATTATATAGTAGTATATTACATTAGCAGTAAGTATAATATAGACATGCAGTATTTAACAGTAAGAAAAACTAATGTTTTTAAATATGGATATTCAGTGTGAACCTTATAGACAGCTATGTACAGTGTGTTAATATTATACTACCAGTCTTACAATGTTATGTTTAATATAATTAAACATAAAATCTGAACTAAGGGTCGACTTTGCTAGACATTTTTCCATTATGCAGTACACAAAACGATTACTGCCAATACGAAAGAACAAAAAATGAGGCACCTCACCTCTCACCATCCTGCATTCGATCGCTCATTACTTCAAACTATATACAATCCATTTTTACCTTTCTATTTTATATACATGTAATATAACGTCTCAGAACTGTGCACCAACAGTATTATCCTTGTTTTGCACTACTTATTCCTTGCCATTAAATTTCTTTACGTAATTGTTAACACACTGAAAAAGATTTTGCTTTAATCTCGTTGTACATGGGTACACTATGACAAAGGTAGTGGATTCTTCTTATATCCATCAAATATACAGCAACAGGCAGTTGCGTGGTACTGGTAGATCTCAGAAGCTCAATACTGTAGCTAACAGCTAATTTAGCCAACTTGTATACAACTTACAAGTAATTATATATCTAACATTACTTTGCTGTTTTAATGCAAACAACGATATCACTACGTGTAACTATGTGATCAGAAATAGGCAAATGCGTTTACTACTGTACACGATGGTTTCATATCGGTGTCCTCTTCAAAACTGTGGTTAGTTGGTGGGTAAGCCCACAGCAGAAACTGTTTGCAAAATACTTCTCTTCCTTGAATGGAAGTGAGTTTTCACAGATTCTTCTCTGAATTTTCAATGGTAAATCGCAAACAACTTGAAAGGTGCATATACTGCCACCGACTGTAAAGGAGTGTAAGGCCGGGCAAGGGTGTTGGATTTAAATTACTCCTGCCTCTCTAACCGGTAGGCGTGGCTTGGGAGTGGCTTCATAGAGCACTGACGCCAGTGCATTCTGGGAGTTGTTGTATTTCATCCAATTTCACCCAAACTACATTTTCTGGCTTTTCTTGAACCAGAAGGCACCAACTTATAAACTTTATAACATTTCTAATACATTAAAGACCCATTTCAAATATATATTATTCTATCCAGCAGTGAAGTATTCCTTTAATATTAACAAGGATAGTCACAGGTCCCGGGAGCGAAAATCATCCTAAGCATTTCACCTGGTTAATCGACTGTACACTACAGCAGAGAACAGGGCATTTCTTTATCATTGTTACAACTCAATTGTGAAGTTAAATATAGCAATGCAAGAAATTAACTACATTCCTTACAAATAACTTTCCCATCTAAACAGCTTTTTTATTTTAACATTCCCTTTAGTGCGTGAAAACCCTACGTCTACGTTGGATACCTAAACAACAACACTGTTCTTCTCTGCTTAAATGGCCTAATGTGTATGTTACTTGTCTGAGGAACTTGCAGGAGCTATAGACTGGGGTTCGCAGCCCCACTGAGAGATGTTTTTTAACATTAGTACTTTGCATATGCAATTGCATATAATCTGACTATTTAACTATATAAGAATAACTCATTATATTAATTAAAGAAGTTACATTATAGAACGACATTCCTGGAACACATAGTGATATCTTCTTCGCTGGTGTTTGCAGCCTCTTCCCAGCCCGTACGTTTTAGCTGCAGCAGCCTCTTTCAATGAGACATTACCACTACCCCCACCCCCCGTCTCCAAAACTGTACCCAGCACTTCAGAAAATGGATTTCCGAAAACGTCTCTCTGCTCTGTCCGCAGCACATTTCAAACCAAACTGAGGTTCATTCATTTTTGTCCCACAAAGTGAAAATGTAGCTACTTTGATATACATTATTTCTTATATTAAATCAAACAAGGCTTTATTTAATTTTAAAAAAATATTCTACTTTTCAAATTTAACTTTTAGGCCTTACAATAACGATATCTGTACAAGGCATTTGAAAATGCAAACTCCTGCATCTACAGTACATACTGTAGATGCATGAGCTATATAAATGCAGTACATTTACCATATTAAAAGACAAACTACAGTATTATTTAAATTAAAAGTAATAGTTTCTTAAGAAGTGATTAGTGCCGATTATAAGAATAAAACCTACACACAACGCTAAACTTGGCTAAACATTCACCTCCGGTTCTCCTTAAGTTTCAATTCCATCTTACAAAAATGCCTGTTTCAGCAATTGAGCTGGATTTCCTCGATAATTCTACAGTATATATGGACATGTGGGGTGGACAGATTAAACGGGAAACCATATTTGGCCAATAGGAGGCAGTGCAAAGTCAGGCATTGTTGCAATAACATTGCCAAAATGTTGATTTTTGGGTTATAAATATTTTCTCCATAATTCCACAGTAAATATGGACATGTGAGGTATCAATGGAAAGGAGGCTGCAGCCGACATGGAAAGTGAGGGATTACCTGATTCACCTGCACTGATCATCCAAGTTTTTTTGCTTTACTTTGTGTCTGTCTTCAATATACACACTATTCTTTGCTTCCTAGCTCTTGTACATCGATACCTCTTTGTCCTGACTCCTGTAATGTTTTTTACAATCACTTTAATGGCCAATTTAAAAATAAAATGTTGACACCTCTTTTCATATATTCTATTTCACAATTCTTTTCTCACTCCTATATTCCTTCCATAGTTAGCTCTCTCTGTGCCTTTTTTTGTCTCTGAACCCTTCTCTCCTTAGTAACAAAAATCCTTATTAGTAACATTAATCCATAATTTATAGTGTCTTTATCTTAAAAATAAAAAATTACATCATGATTTACTCACCCACAAGCCATCCTAGGTGTATATGAACTTCTTCTTTCAGACAAATACAATCACTTATTTAAAGAATTTCCTGGCTCTTCCAAGCTTTATAATGGCAGTAAATGGAGGATGAGATTTTGAAGCCCTAAAAAGGGCATCATCCATCATAAAAGTAATCCAGTAAAAAGTAACTCCAGGGGGTAAATAAAGGCCCTCCGAACAAATGCATTTGTGTCAGAAAAATATACATTGTTAAACTAAACTCAATTTATGCCAAAAGATAGTAACTCCATTCATGATGTATGACGTAGGAGTCGTGTAAGCTTTAACGCCTCTCGTGGTTCTAACAAATAGGGCTGTGTAACAAACTCAAGTTCTTCTCTTATATCAAAATCCTCAGAAATTTCTCCTTAAATATACTTCTTTTAGACTTCTAGTTCATGTCTGTTTTTAGTTTTTTTTCTATCCTCTGCACTCCCGTGTTCTTCATTGCGTCAGGTCAGAGTTCATTCTTTCGCCATAAATGTGTTGAAAACTAGATATACCATAATTTATATGGTTTTAAATATGGATTTTTTTCTTACACAAATGCATCGCTTCACTTCAGAAGGCCTGAGCCATGTGGAGTACTTTTATGATTGATGGATGCACTTTTTTGGGCTTCAAAATCTTGTCCGTCATTCACTACCATTATAAAGCTTGGAAGAGCCAGGACATTTTTAATATAACTCTGAATGTATTTGTCTGAAAGAAGAAAGTAATTTACTCATAGAATAGCGTGAGTAAATAACGGTAATTTTCACTTCATTTCATGTTTTTCAGACTATCCCTTTAACATGAGCTACCCATGAACCATACTTTTACAACACTTATTACAGTTTTTTCCGATTGCTAAAACACAAAAAGTGAATGCTCAGACCAAAGTGTCAAAACCGTAATGTTTGCATGCATTTGGTACACTCAGGCACAAACATTTTTTGCATTTGGTACAAAAAAAATTGTGCATGTGTTACACACTTTGGCCAATGATGAAACACTCTGCAGTCAGCACGTCCATTCAATAGTTAAAACACACATGACATTAGCAACACTCCCGCACACATCGTAAAACACTTAACCCGTAACTGAACACCAATCAGTCACTATATAATTCAGGTATGAGGCTGAAGGAGAGAGGAGAACGAGGAGGACACGGGGAGGGAAGAGGGAGAGGAGATAGAGGAAGAGAGTCTGGTAAAAACCAGACATCGGGACTTTTTTTTGGTTTTCAATTTAGGATTGAACTTCCATTGGACTTCCATTCCAGCAAACAATTACTCTTTTTTCATTGTAGACTAGTTAAGAATAATCAGTTAGCATGCTGGATTCAATTAGCAAGAGTAGAATGCCAAGAGAGTATAGCAGTTAAGAAGTATAACACAAAACATTACAAAAATACAAACGCAGCAAATAAACTCTTACAAATATGCAAATAATTAAAATACTACAAACAATGCAAACCCATATAACAAATAAAATAAATTATAATAACAGAGAAAATAAATCAATGAAAGATAATTAAAAAAAAAAAAAATTTGACTGTCCCAACTTTTTCAAAATCTAAACTTGTTTATTTATTAAATGCAATTAAGTTGGTCAGTGAAAATATTGGAAATATTTTCTTTGTACTTTTTTTCAGTTAAATAAAGTTGAAAGAGAAGTGACATCACAGATTCTTGATTTTATTGCATTTTACAAAATGTGGTTGCACTCCAATACAGTACAGCTCTACCTTATCTTAAATATCATTTAACAGCTCCTTTATCACGGCAGGCTCCCTTTAGACAATGCAGTAGATTGCAGTGCATAATGATTTACATGTTCTGTAGCCAAAATGCTGAACATGAAGAATCCCAGCATAGAGCTCAATCCTAAATTCTGTACATAATTCGTATAATAATGATATAATCTGTACATTTTGTTTACTCTAAACACAGAAGTCTAAATATTTGAATATAAACATTTCTGATACAATTAAATATGACCAAACTCTTTATCAATTAAAATTTAATGTAATTAATGACAAATTTTGTATTTTATTGTTTGTGTATACAGTTTTTTTGATAACTGGATGTTGTGTTTTTTTTTCACAGAGGACTTGTGGGCATTAACCCGGAAACTGGATCGAAAGTTGCTGCTGAAAAGCGAGACAAGAAAATGCATGGAATGAACCCACATGTATGCACACTGTTACGAAAGCTAATGGACTTTGAATGGCTTGCCATTTAAACAAAAGCATTCCAATGGAATTGATACAAGAGACCTGATGTTCATGATCGAGGTTCAAGTATTCTTGCAATTTTTTTATGGATTGGAAAATTAAAGGTAGGCTCAGTTCAGACCATTTATTTTGTTAATGACTGAAGTTCAGTCACACTTCAGGGATGTGTGCCTTGTATAGTTGATATTTAAAGGATTAGTTCACCTCAAAATTATAATTTCCTGATAATTTACTCACCCCAATGCCATCCAAAATGTTCATGTCTTTCTTTCTTCAGTGAAAAAGAAATGAATTGTTTGAGGAAAACATTTCAGGATTTTTCTCCACATAATGGACTTCAACCGCAACCAAATTGTTGAAGTCAAAATCAATGCAGTTTCGTAGGGCTTTGAAGTGCTTCAAACAGCTCTGCACGTTCCCAGCTGAGGAAAGGGTCCTATCTAGCGAAACGATCGGTCATTTAAAAAAAAAGTTTACACATTTTAACCTCAATTGTTTGTCTTGTGCTGGTTTGCGACGTGTCAGGCATTACATAATCAAATTGGAAAGGTGTCAGATATGTCACGTTATCTGTCTAAGTTATTTGTCTGTGTACTCCGGTTCAAAAAGTTAGGGAAGGGTGAAATGCATCTCATTTTCTCCTCCAACTTAAAAATAGACATTGAATTTATAATTTTTTATTCATTTATTTATTTATTTTCGTGACCTTTCCAATGTGATAAAGTAATACGCTGTAGCGTATCTTGGAGATGGTACAAGACGGGCATTTGTGGTTAAAATATATATATATATTTATTTGTTTTAGAAAATGACCGATCGTTTGGCTAAATAGGACCCTATTCCTCAGCTGGGAACGTGCAGAGCTGTTTGAAGCACTTCAAAGCCCTATGAAACTGCGTTGATTTGGACTTCAACATGTTGGTTGCGATTGAAATCCATTGTGTGGATACAAATCCTCAAATGTTTTCCTCAAAAAACGTATTTTCTTTTCCACTGAAGAAAGAAAGACATGAACATCTTGGATGGCATTGGGGATGTCTACGAATGAGCGGCTGTTGATAAATCAGACGGTTGAAAACCATTGTAATTTAAATAACATGTCCACAAATATACATTGATTAGAGGCCTCGCCCTTAGAATTTACGACATGGATAAGCGAAATCCGGCAAAAAAAAGGATTTTCTCTGAGATAAAATAAAGACGCTCAGGTCTCAGGTGCAATTTCGAAGTTTAAAATTAGGCGTCGATTGTTCAAGTAAAATGCAGTGTTGACTGAGGTTACTGCTATAGTCATTGAAAGCGATTAACGAGAACCTGAAGTGTATTTCAAATAAATAAATTATTTTCACTAAACATTCCACATTGTATTTTTTAAGTAGCTTTCTTACCCAATATAGCACGTACTATATTAGAAGCTCAAAATAAGATTCTGTCTCCTTCGTAGAGCTGGCTGACGTGGCCTCTGATCTTCATTAAATGGCTAGTTCTAGCGCAATATCGTGGAGAACCCTGCATGGCATAATTATGTTACAAGCCTGGTCTGGTGCGTATAGCAGTCCCCCACCCCACTCCGCTTACACAAGACACAGCCACCTGCCCTAGAGCAAACCTATACATCACTCTGTGGATCGGACCAGCAATCCTGCTTGTTTCTGATTTGCAAAAGGATTTGCAAGCGGTGTTATAAGGTACTCAGTCAGGGCATATCCTTTTTCACGAAGAGGAATCACATCCAACCGTTTCACGAAAGAACTACGTAGAAGTATTATAATAATTGTACGAGGGCGTAACTCACTGAGGAGATGACTCCAGCCTTGCAGTGCGCCCTGTTGCCTTGTTCCAATGCTGCAGTTTAGAAAAATAAAGACGCGTCCCAGCCGGCCACCGGGCTACCATATTCAGAACAAACATCCTGGCATCACATAAGACCTGAACGTTGATTGAATTAAAGTTTTTGCGATTGATAAATGCGTAATCATCCATGGATGGTGGCTAAAAACGCAGTACAATCAATCGCCCATTTCGCCCCAATTGGAAAATTGTTTTTTAATCAAAGTTTGAATATACCAGGCAGAAAGGGACTTCATAGCTGCTAAAACTGCTGGCATACTTCGACTATTGTTGGCTGTGATATATATACCAGACCTGTCCCTGATCTCCCGCTGAAAGGTCCCAATGTAGAGAGCGCAAATTAAGGTCCTCCAGATCTGCCATCGCTTCGACTATAGGACTGCCAAAGCGCTTGTTTAAATAATATATATATATTTGATTAAATTTGTTGTTTGCCTAATTTCTGCCATCATGTTATAGGCCACCGCGAAGTGAAAGGGAAAACATAAACCACTTAATAGCAATGTGCTGTACATAATTAATTAGTAATTTTGAAATGTAATTTGCAATATGGGGTAGTAGCGATGCAGACATATTCATCAATGATTGCTGGTTCAACAATTCACTGAAACGGGTGGTTACACCATGAACACCGCTAGTCACACTAGAGAATTTGCGTACACGAAATCAGACCAGATGTGAGATTTTATCGCAGCCTACGATCACGTTCAAATTGATAAATCCCTTGCCTTGCGTAGGAATCGGCGTACGCCCATCGTACGCCTGTTTTAGGTCATACGCACGTTTCATAAATGAGGGCCACTGTGTCTACACCTGCGGGTCTCCGTCCCCCTTTTAGTGCTCAAATGTGTGATATTCTGAAGTACCTCTCTGTAGTCCAAGTTGTGTCTGTCTTTTTCCAAGTCTTGGCAGGTTGTTAAAACTCATGTCTCCTGGTCAGCTTCTGGTAACAACAGTGGCCTCGGTATTTTAGACTGGACCCCAACATCAGTGCAGGACTAAACTCTACTTCGATGAATAAAAAAGCTTGCTTTCCTCAGATTGCGCCAGAATAAAGCCATGTCCAAAATAAAAATGAGCTGTCAAAAATCCAAAAAGGTGTACATCTTTAAACTAAAATAGAAATTCATCTGTATTTGTGTCTTAGAAAAATCCAATTTTTAACCCATCAAGGTCTGTGGTTTTAGGTCTGCCTGGCACAAAGTTCACCTTTTGGCCTTTGGAAACATCATACAGCAGACCCATGACTACAACATGGATGAATGAAATACAACACCATGGGTCATTGAATTTGATGTTTTATTAAATATTTAACCCTAAAAACTATTGAACCCATGTCTACTTCTTTATGAGTAAAAGCATGTAAATTATAATGAATAAGGCTTTTTATTGCTTATTTTCAAGCCCCCTGGACTCCTGGACCAGTGTGCAAAGTTTGGAGGCCATACAAACAAGTTAACACAAATGCTGCATCCGTTTCTTACTATATTTTTATACATTTTTGAAAATCCCATTCATTTTTCATTTTCACACAAAAAAGTGGTGTTGTTCTGCAAGATGATGTCCTACAGGGGCAGCAGTGGCTCAGTGGGTCAAGTAGGTTGTCTAGCAACCGGAAGTTTGGTAGTTTTATCCCCGGGTCCTCCTGACCAAGTGTCGAGGTGTCCATGAGCAAGACACCTAACCCTAGCTGCTCCCGACGAGCTGGCTGGCGCACTATATAAATTCAGTCCATTTACCATCATTGCATAGTTGTTATTTTGTCAATTTCACTACCTACTTCCTTTCTGTAATTTGTTTAATAAAAAAGGTGACCGTCTAAAAACATTTTGAGGCACCATAGCTCCGGCTGTGTTTAACCCACAGGGATTAGCCACCACTCATTCCTTTTTTTCAACATTACCAAGATGTAGTTGCTAGTGTTAACAGCTACTCAATGGCTGGCCACTTCTATAAGGATAACCATCAAATTTGCCTGATAGTAGTAAGTATTCAAGGTATCTAGTTTTTTGGAATTGGGCAAGATCAGAAGACTATACGTTTACTCGCTGAAGCCAAAATATTGAATTAACACAATGGAAGAACAACACAAGGCACAGAAGAAAGTTTAACTGCATGTATTAAATGCATTGCATAACAAGGTAAATAGCATTAATTCAATAACCATTATATTCAACAAATGAAAAGTGGAAAATTGGGATCCCATGTACAAAAGTGGAAAAATTACAAAGTATCAAAATAATAAATGTTTAGTTCAATTGCGAGTGCACTCAAAATAAATTTTACCCTGGTCTGTTAAAATAATGTTCACAATCCCCGAAGTAATCTATAGAGGATCAACGTGCAGAATAATGGTCCTCCTCCAAGAAAACAAGTGTCAGTGTGCACAAAGCTCTACCTGACCCCTTGGGCCAAGGTGGTAATAGATCAAGGTTCTCCGGCTCAAGGTCTCTAGGTTGCAACCTCCTGGCTACAACTGGGATCTTTATCAAGTGGGGCTAGGCTCGCCATCCAGTCTGGAATAGTTTCTCCAAGTTCTCCAAGAATTTCCTCCGCCGGTCTAGGCTCCACCTGACTGCGATCTCTCACTCTGAATCTACTAAATAAACCTGACCTATATGTGATAGGTCAACATAAAATTACCTTAGAGCTAACACTGTTGACATTGCTGTCATAGAACTCAATATCGCTAATCACAGTATCATGTTTCTTGTTCAGTTGTGCAAAATATTACATTTCTCAATATATCATAACTATCGTTTTGAAAAAGTGCATAACCATAATACATAGTTATCTCTAAGGTGCATAATAACAATACATAGATGTAACACAATTACACAAAACTACATGCAAACCAAAGCAGTGAGAACTTTGTAATTGCACAGACAGTTTATTAGAAATATAGTTTAAAAGTCAATACCAATCATGTATACAGCCAGGCGCCATCTTTGGGACACAGTTCGATCCCTCAAACCACAAACTCTGTGCTACATGAGCTGAACTGTAAGCAACTTGTGTTTGATTTTAGGTTGCATTGTCGGCTGTAAGTCTTGCGCATTAATATGCATGAATGACCGCAAAACCTCTTGCCATGGAAGATTCCAAGTCACATTTGAGCTCACATAGCACAGAGTTTGTGGTTTGACTGATCGAGTCTGTGTCCCGAAGATGGTGCCTGGCTGTATACACGAACGGTAATGTATTTCAAACTATATTTCTAATAAATTGTCTGTCCACTTACAAAGTTCTCAATGCTTCAGTTTGCATGTAGGGAGCCTCATTATGCTACTGTGGAAGTGTGGTGCTATTTTGAGTTTTGTTAGTGGTCTATAATAGCGATTTATTTTTACTTCATCCGTGCCCTCACAACTGGCGTTATAAGGTAATTATCATTTCGCTTTAAAACTGGGCACATTCGATTAGCATGAAAACATCCCAGAGAACAGTCGACTCGGTACCAATGTGTTATTAACCCCTAGGATCATTTTTGAGGATCATCGAGTTGTTCTTTAAATTAGACTTGATGTTGTGAAAGGGGTTCCACAGGGATCAATTCTAGGTCTGTGTCTTTTTAACATTTGTATTAATAATATTGGTTCAGCTATAAATAACTGTAAACTTCTCTGATATGCAGATGATACTGTGTTTCATGCTATTGCTCCTACAGCTGACAGGCCCTTTCTGAGCTTCAGTCAGCCTTGTCAACAAAATGCTTTTGTTCAATTTAAACTGGTGATGTGATTGTGTTGCTTTTTATAGTTTTTCTTGTTTACTGTATGTGTATTTTATGTGACCTACACAGGTTGTTGCTACAAATTAGAACTTGTTGTCAGTCAACTTACCTATTTAAATAAATAAATATAATATAAATATAAATGAAATATAACTAATATTTTCCAAAAAATAAAACAGACATTTTGAGCCATGCTGACATAATCTTTTTGTACCAAAGTTGACATCTACATTACCCAAAGCTTTGCCATTCTTTCTCCATACAAATACATGATGGTATCTTTGCTCTAAAGAGTTTGAGGCACATGCTTGTCAAATGGGTATAACCCTCATATGTTTTCAGCATCTCTGAACACACAACAGTCGTTGTGTAAATACCCCAAATCCCTGGTATGGTATTCCACACAATCTGTTTCCTCTGAATATTCAAAATATATAAACAAATTGTACAACTTCACTTTAGAAGCAGGGTAATCAAATACAAAACCAAAAACAATACCATTAGACATGTCAAATTCACATGTTAACAAAACTCTCATTTGGGGTATGTACAAATTTAGAAAGAGAATTTTGGTCCATCGTATAATGCATTTTTTGTCCTCTTGTCTTTCAGATGGCCTGTCACCTATTTGATATTTGCAAACCATAACAGGCATATCACTCATTAAAAAATATATATTGTTACTTCTCCCTTTGCACGGACACAGAGCCGGGGTTTGGGAAAGGCTTAGATCGAGGTAACAGCAAGGTCTCACTGTGTGCCCATTGCAGACTTTTCTGTGAAACTGCCACGGATTTTTGTCCCATTCCGTGAAACTGCCATAGATTCTGAACTTCAGACTCCATGGCAGTTTCACGGATATCTGAGAGATCAGGCTGAGCAGAAGACCACACAAGTGCCACTTCTGTCAGCTAACAAAAAACAGATGCTATAATTTGCACGGGCAAACCAGAATTAGACAATAGAATATTGTAAAAATGTTTTCTGGTCCGATGAGCCTTGATTTCTGCTGCTAACATTCAGATGTTAGGGTCAGAATCTGGCGTACATAACATGAAAGCATGGATTCATCAATGGTTTGTATCAAAGGTTCAGGCTGGTGTTGGTGATGTAATGGTGTGGGTGGTATTTTCTTGGCACACTTTGGGCCCCAATTGAGCATCGAATAAATGACCCAGCCTACCGGAGTATTGTTGCTGACCATGTCCATCCCTTTATGACCATAGTGTATCCATATTCTAATGGCTGCTTTCAGCAGGATAACGTGCCTTGTCACAAAGATCAACTGACAAATCTGAAGCTACTGCGTGACACAGTAATGTCAATATGGACTGAAATCTCTGATGAATGTTTCCGGTAGCTTGTTGAATCTATGCCACAAACAATTGAAACAGTTATAAGGCAAACAGGGGTGCAATGCGGTACTAGCAAGGTGTACCTAATGAAGTGGCCAGTGAGTGTATACCCTCCGACATATTGAGTTAAAGGTACAATATGTAATATCAATCAAAACAACAACAAAATAAATACTTTGCATTAAAAGCAAACATCACTATACATATATTCTATATATTTCTTAGTTGTGTACTTACATTATCCTAAATGTTTCCACTAACTTTCAAATCCAGAGAAATTTGTAATATAATTTGAAGACACGGGACGTTACATTTTGTCGCCCCTAAATGGCGTCATATAACCTGTGATTGCTCTAGTTGTTATAAGATCCAGGGAGCCGCCAAACATAACGTGAATAAAGTTATAATTTTTTAACAATATATTACTTTGTCGGTGAACATTTTTTTCTGCCGGAGATGCTAGATTAGAAGGTTGTCATTGACGACGATAACAAAAACCATGATCCCACGCAACCTCCCGACGTCATCCAAGTACATCTTTTGCTATTGTTTTGATTGAGAGCCCCCTGGCGGCCAAAAATTACATATTGCACGTTTAAGAAACTAATGAAGTGTGAAGTTAGATGCAGGCTGCATTTTTTTAACAATTTGAATATACCTTTTCACCAGACTGTGATCTGGAGGAAGTATGCGAGCTGGCTTTTCTTCCTCCTTAGCAGAGATTTAAAAAAAGGTACGTTTTAAATAAGGCAACTGACAGTCATTCATCATACAAAATGTATGTTCTGTGTACCAAAACCAATTGGGCTTCCCATGTTTGTGTTTTATGAATGAAAGAACATTTTTTCACACAAATACTGATTATTTCACAAAGTTAAATCTAGCACATTATTATGGACAGTCCAATTTATTTATACGTATGCCGTAGCACTGGTGCTAGTTCAACCGTGCTCTCCTGAGAGAGCTGACCAATGAGAAAGACGTTCCAAATATTACTCAAAACAATTTAGGAACAAATTAAGTCATTGTTCCCCTTCCATGCACAGCAACCTTCTTAATAACATCGAAGCCTCTTGAAACATGGATTGCAAAGTGTTTGAAAATGGACTTCTACCCTTTAGCAATCCCATGTTTGGTGCTAATAACATTTCTGATTCTCTCAGATAGCTCTTTTGTCTCCTTGTGAAAAAACGACCAGTGAAAGATGGTATTTTTAAGTATTTAAGCCTTAAGTCATTGATTAATCCAAACCATGCGAGCACTGATAATTTTAGTCCAATTTCACAGCAATGTCAATCTAGTTTTATATCAAATTGATTTGAGTTCTTCAAGAGGGTGCCAATTTTTTTTTCCATTTTATACTTTTTCCTCTGATTTATTTTTTGAATTGTTATTGTTTCATCCTGTGCCACTTTGTGTAAAACTCATGAGGGTATATAGACCAAACAGTTTCAATACATACATTTAATCAGGAAATATCCCTGATGAACAAAATTCAGTGATGCCAATAATGTTGACCAAAACTGTACCTTGTAGATAAAATTGAAATATGAAAAGAATCAATTAAGTTGTTTACGTCTAAGTAGAATAGAAATCGATGTATAGTTATTAACTCTTGGGGAACAGAAAGAAAGAGGGGAATGAAAAAGTCTAGTTGAACCACGAAAACAACAAGGAGTAACTCTCAAAAAAGACAGCACCATAACACATGCAGCTTTGTGTCTAAGCAGATTTATATTCATAGCATTGATATTGAGGAGTGCGCCGTGCTGCATTGTTCTTCTCTTCAAAAACTTTTCTTCAGAGTGCCTTCCCTGACTTCCTGCGTCATTATCAGCATCAGTGCAGGCTCTGACAATTTGTAATTCATTTTGACATTCCTAGCATGTACACGCCAACAGAGAGTAGGGAGACAAAGAGGAATAAGTAATGAAGTGCCAGCTGCAGCTGTTTGATTGGGCTACCACTGGAGCTCAGCTCCTACATCGGGGCCAGCTGCTACTGTGGCCCAACCTTGAGAAATCCCCCCAACAAATCTTCTTCCCCATCACTTGTAGGCCAACTGACATGGAAAATGGGAAAGAAAGATGTTATTTTCTGATGACAAATGCACACTTTTGGGACCTCTCATTCGAACAAAAACATGGACAGCCATGTAAGACGTTTGAAAAATGAGACAAAAGAGTTCGAAGAGATATGTGGGACAAATTTGAGAAATTGGAAGGAAGACAGTCCACAAAGGTTTCACACAATAGGTCTATCTTTGGAATATCCTACAATATCAAGCTCAACTCTAACAGTAAAAAAGGCACTATTGGTAGATTTTGAGCAACAGAACTACTTTCTCTTTAAAGTACCCAACTTGCAAATGCTGTAACAAATATATTTCTTGATATATAAAAAAATCTGAAAAAGCATATTAGATAATGGTTTCCTACAATATGCAGTGCCTTGTTAGACACAGCCTAAAACCATCATTAATGTCATACAAGTGGCATATCCAGAACATTTGGAATGGGGTAGACAAGTTGGGCACAAATCCCATTTCAGGGGGGGCATTCAATCATAAAACCTAAACTTTGAGGTTTATCTTTTCTTCATTACAAATTTCATGGTTCAACACATTACATGTTTCAGCTTGGAAATTGATAATTTTCCCTTTCCAATTAATCAATTCCAAATGTATTGATAGTGCTTGCATTCAAGGTTTGAATTACAGTATATAGCATTGCACTATGCAGTATATCCTGTACTGTCTCAGTTCACTTGAAAGTAAAATTACTTCCAACTCAGCCATTAAAAGATAACTGAAAATGCAACATTCTACATTCCACCCATCATAATCATAATATTATGAAAGGTATGTTGCTGTAAGGTGTGAATTCCCAGGAAAGATGTTCCTCAAAATGTTGTTGTTTTTTGCAGATCATGTTGCCTTTTTTAAATTCATCCTTAAAAAGAATGATATTAGCAATGGCAAAGTAGTGGTGATTCACTTTAATAACTAGATGTCAAAACTGTAATAATCAATGTCTAGTCTGTTCATAGGGTTTTAGATTTCTAAGAGCAATCTTCAATATAATCCCCAAATAACAAAATATATGAACCAAAAACTTAGCATATTGATTGATGACAAATGTGGTTCTAAAAAGCTGCCTAGCTACCCAAACCTCTTAATTTTGTCAAATGTTATCATTTTCAGACTGAATAAAGTTGTAAACAGTCATCTAAAATATGCAATAAAAATATACAAATTAGAAAATATATTGACCTTTCTAAATTCTACCCGCAAATGCATCTGCAACCTAATGACTATATGGACCAAGTAACTTTATGGAGCCTGTACTTGAAACTTGAAATATTAAATTATTCTGCAACAGACAGTTTGCTTGTGCATTGCCCCATAGTTCCATTGTTTTACTTTCCATACAAGCAAAACAATTGTTTCCAACGTCGAAAGGACTGTCATGTTAACTTAATCGCTTTCTAAACATGTCTGAAAGAAATAATGATAACAGGCAAGACACTGACATTTAGCAATATTAGTTTCTAATTTTGTCTACAGAGGAAGCTGGCAGATTTTCCAATGTTGATTCATCACCACCACTCACTATTCAAGGTCCAGCTGTTTCTTTTCGAGTTTGGCTCCCAAAGATGGAAAAGTGCCAACACTTATTACAATGTTGTTTATGACCTGTGCAAAGGCTTAGAATAGCCAAATATATTTCCATCAGTAATCAGTAAGAAACAGTCAACATAAAGTTAAACTACCTATTTATCTATGTTTAGTTTAATGTTTTTTAGGTATTTGTGTTAATGTGCAAACTATGTAGAGCACATTTTACAGTGCGGTTATGAATGTGTAGCATGGCAGCTATATGCAAAATGAGTTGCAAAGTCAACATTAAAAAAGATAATTACAAACAATGTAATTTATGTCCAAATAGAACCTTTTAGTCAGTCTATAAAATGTGATATTGCCATTCAATTCCCCTGTCAAAGCAATGTGATTCTTACTTTGCAAGCCACATAATATTCTACCATGCTCATTTTACTCCAAAAAAGAATGCTGAAAAATGTGCTGTACATCAGAGAACATCTACCTTTAACCTGCATTTCTTCCAGTTTTGATTTACTAGGAGAATTTCACAAAATCAGTTGTCTGTAGGTTATTTATTTAAATGTGAACTTTATAGTGGCATATACAATTCTGCTTCTCTACTGCAAAGAAAAATGATTTACTTTGACCCCTTAGCCATGCAGAAAGAAAGTTTAAGTAAAGGACATAATTTGTTTGCACAAAAAGACACATTACAGCATTTGTTTTAAACCTGAAAAATGAAATAATTATGCTCAGGAAACAGACTTGGATGGCAAAACATACATTGTATGACAATAATAAGAACACTGGATGGCATTTATTTTACCAGCCAGATGCAATACAAGATTTCTAATTTATGATATTTTGCACCAATCCAGGTTGGAAAATTATTCAAATGGAAAAAATATCTGTTTCCCATTGTTATTCATGGGAAGTCCCAAAAGATCACAATTACATCTCAAGTGCAGAACATGGAATTACATTCTTTTGATTTTGTGAAATTGTCCTAGTAAACCAGAAGAAATGCAGATTTGAATGGCATGTCAGGAAGTTTTCAGAATAACTTGCTATGAAAACTATATGCCTATATGCAAGTAATATAGGCCATGTAATTATTTAGGTTACGTACATTTGTAATCTTAGAAAACCGTTTCAATGTTTCAAAATTATACTGGGTGGATACCACACCTGAGTACGGGAGTGGCTTTCGCATTTCAGTTGTCTGTAGGTTATGGCTACCATACCTATTCTAGTAAAAAATGTTTTTGTAATCTTCTTTACCTGACATTAATACATACTAACACAAATGTGCAACATTGGGTTGTTTTAGTGGCACATGATATTTTTGCATTTGTGACAGTGAAATCTTCTGGCTGATAACAGCTCACAGCACTTCATTTTCTTAGTTGGTCACGTCATTCAGGCTAGTGGAATGTGTGCACTGTGTGGGGGGTCATATTGATAGGAGTTTTCAGGGTAACGTTTTATATTTAATTTATTCTTTGCTGCTGTACTGACAGCTGCTATTGTTCAGCCAGCATTTTTGGTTACTGTACCACCAGGGGTCCTAATACCCATGTTTGAGAACAATAACCCAGGTGACAGGTGGTTTGCTCAACTATTTTCTTCACACATCTACAACTAAACAAGTCTTTAGACAAAGTTGCATTCGGAAGGCCACACCTGAAGCAAAAATATAGAAAATAATGATTCTTTATGGCAACACTAATGGCAACAGTAACTCAAAAAACCACTAATTACATCCAAGATATGCAGAAGAGCATCTCTGAACACACAACACGTTGAACCTTGAAGCAGATGGGCTACAAAAGCACAAGATGTTCTAAGTCACGTTCTAAGTCACTTAAATCACCTTTCTTGCACATTCTGATGCTTGGTTTGAATTTCACAAGATTGTCTTGACCTTGTCTACATGCATTGACTTGCTGCCAAGTGATTGGCTGATTAGATATTTGTGTTAAGAACAGTTGAAAAGGTGTACATAATGAAGTGGCCCCATACAACGGAACAGGCTCCACCCGAACCAATGATAAATTCTTGACTAGGAGCTTTGTCTTATAAACACACACCATAATCTGTGCCACAAACATTAAGGCAGATTTGATGGAAAAAAGCCGTTCGAAAAAGTTATTGTGGGGGTCCGCGTGGTGCGGTGTGTTAAGTTGCTGCATTGCAGGGGAGTCTACGTCGCAATGGTCATGTGTTCAAGCTCGACCATGGGTTCTCTAACATTCCTCTGGCACCCTGCATGAGGCAGTGCAAAATTGTCTGAGCGCTGTCCACGACGTAGTTGTGTTCGGTGGTTGTTGTGTTGGTGTGTATTTTTGTTATGTTTTTTGGACATGGCTTCTTCGCTTGTCTAGTTGTTCATTGCGGCTCTGTCAGTGGAGTTGTTAGACCGGTGTCGGAAGGTTGATCTTGGGGGTGTGATTGACCGCTATTTGTTCCCTGTTTCTAGGAATCTAGTCATGGCTGAGATGCGACACTGTGTATGTTATATAACACCTTATGTTTGGTGGCGAAGCAGGTGCTACCCACTTTAGAGGGTGCGTCTAGTAACCTTACGGGGGAGGGGTTGGATGAGCATGGTTCAGAGGGAGAATTAGTGACATCTATATTACCTGTCAATACTGTGGGTGAGGCTGGTCAAG